>JAOTOL010000629.1:0-97205 GCA_034440575.1 Imbricaverruca yamaguchii | reverse complement strand
AGGCATTAGAGGGAAGACTTCAGGGTGGCGAGGTGGGCCCTGGCCGGTTGGAGGCATTGGCGCGAAGGGATACGGCCAGGTTCCGTGGGGGATGGGTGGGTACCGGTGATGGATGGGATGGAGAGCGGGTCTGGCGGGTGTTGGAGGAGGGATGATGTGGGCGGATAGTGGTATGGTGGCGGGCATAGGCGTGGATTGAAATGGGGTGGGAATGAAAGAAGGCCCATTTCTCGGTGGA
Organism: Imbricaverruca yamaguchii; assembly: GCA_034440575.1. NCBI lineage: Eukaryota > Metazoa > Arthropoda > Thecostraca > Neoverrucidae > Imbricaverruca > Imbricaverruca yamaguchii. The sequence continues at coordinate 96,967 of JAOTOL010000629.1, read as the reverse complement.
GTTGACGTGGGAAGCCGAACCCGCGGTGGAAATGGTGTGGGAGGAGGCCAGGTTGGGGGGTGAAGGGGATGTGGATAAGGGCAGGTCTGAACTGGAATGGATGTGGGAGGAGGCCAGGTCCTGGGTGGTTGGAGTGGTGATCGGAGAGGTCGAGGTGCGGTGTCTCGGGGATGTCAGGGATAGGTGGAGCGGTTGAGCCGAAGTTCGGAGGAGCGTTAAGAATGCCGGTGTGCTGGGCACCGGGAGCCTGCTGCTGGTGGGATGGCAGGGACAGTGGAAGATGGTGTTGGAGGGGTGTGGGTTTAGGTGTGGAGAGCGTCGCTGCGTAGCTTCGCTCGGCGGTAGGTGCGACGTGCAAAGGTGCAGCTGTGGCTGCGTGAATGTCAGTGGGGGTGCGGCGTAGGTGTTGTGATGTTGCATGAAGCACCCGGCGAGTTGCCGCCTACCGGCACACCTCCCTGAGATCACTGAGAAGTTAATTCCACTGATAAACCGGCTACACCCCCCCTCCCCACCCTCCCGAGACCCATTCTCGCCATAATTATGAGTTCATTGGTAGCTCTCAGTGGCCTCAGGCCTCACGCCTCCGCGAAAACAACTCCGACGAAAGTAATATTACCTCTCTCAAATTGAAAACTTCAACATTCCACCCATAACTTCTGAACTAAAGATTGACCTATAAAATTGGCCTGATGTACTCCAAGTGTATGACGTTCGTTAGCCAGGCAGGCACATGATCAGGTAACTATGTTTATTGCTCTCCTCCGCGCTTTCTGACGGATTTTGGCCAACCCCTATCCGCGCCAGACGCCCCTGATACAGCTCGGTGGCGTGTACACCACATGACTATGTTGAGCGGCCAGGCTGGTGCTGGTTGTATGAAGTGCCCCAAGTATCCAACTGCTGCCCACAAGATGACCGCAACCTGACTGTAACGGCAAACATGGGTTGGAATTGGGATAGGCCAGGTCACTTGGCTGATTTATTGGCTCATCCAATTTGTCGCCTCTGGTCACGTAAATGCTGTGAATGACCAAAACAAACATTAGTAGAATTAAGAAAGCAACGTCATCAATGCACATCACAGAAGCACAAATAGCTAACAAAAGTAGCGTTAGGGATCATGCTATATTTGAGTAATATAGCATGATCCCTAACGCTACTTTTGATGTTGAGTAAACCCAGCACCTCCTGGTATATTGAGGGTCGTACATTTCGTCTCACGCAATGTCTAAAACCCAGGAGCATCTAAGAGCCATTCTTCGTTGTATTAAACAATAGCTAACAATGCAATGACCACCTATAATCAGGGCATCTAATAACAGTGTCCACTTACTTCTCTCCCAGACGGTGGTATCGGGCGTAGGTGGGTCAGTGGTTAAGCTGAGTGTCTGGCAAGCCAGAGGTACGGGGTTCGATTCCCCGCGATGCTCGCCCTTCCTGCCAGGGTGAGAGGCAGGCGGACGCTGTATGGCCTCAGCTGCTGAGGGCGTCGTAAAGCGAAAATCTAACTCCAATCCAGACGGTAGGATCCTACTTTCCTCTCGCCGGAAGGGCGGTATCTCTCGCAGTTCATGGCTGCTGTATCTCTCGCAATGTATATCTGCAGTATCTTTCTCTGACATCGATGCGGAACCCCTTCCGCCTTTGGCTACAAAGTCGCAACAAATGAACTTGTCCTAGTGAAATGGCATGTCCACGAGCGCAGGGGCGCAAATGCCTCGGCCAAACAAGGTGCTGCCAACCTGCAAGATTATCAGCGGCAACACTAACCTAACGGCTCTCACAACTGCGTGATCCACCACCTAATGATTGCATTGGTGTCCAACCTGTGCATCTTCCCCTCAGTGAAAGATTGCGATCCATCCATCACCTACTCAGTTCATCTCCGATCTCTAAAAATAGTTGCATTTTCCAAAAATATATTTGCTACCACAGATCATGCAGTAACAATCACACAGGGACAATTAGCCGTATCACAGGAAGGTACAGACAGAACGACGGCCAGGAAGGCACAGACGCAGCGACGAAGGCCGAGGTTCAGTTTACTTCCCGCGGTTGTCCTTCTCGGCCATGAACTTGTCGAAGGGGCCGCGACACATGTCACACTCCTCTGGGTCGGCCTCGCAGAGCAACCAGCTGTGTTGGTCGCGTTCGTTGGCGGCAGTGACTGTGCTCCAGACGCGACACCACACGCATTCCTCCACCAGACAGCAGGTGTGGTCGTACCTCCATCGCTCTGCCACCTTCCGCACCGACAGCCGTGGCTCAGCGTTGGTGTCTCTCTGGTGCTCCTGTGCAGCAGGGTGATCACATGTCATACAGCTGATCGCCGGGCGGCTGATGGTGCGGACAGAGGTCAAGGTGTAAGCAGGGCAAGTTGCAGTGGTGGAAGGGTAGGGCACAATTATCTAGCCAGAAACGTACACCAACTCCGACTAGAAACCGAATAGCTTGCAAAGATGTGAACACCTAGTGCGCGCCTGGCGAGACATTGCTCTGAACGGTGCTCTGAACTGAACAAAGCAGTGGCCCCTAAAATTAATATGGGCTCAAAATACTTACTAGGCACTCCAAGAACTATAAATGTCCAAAGAAATATCATTACTGTCCCGCCAACTAGGATTTGGCCCCAATAACCCGCGCTGGGTCCGAAGAATTGCACTGGAGACCGAAAAGTCGCTGGACTGAAACAAAATATTGGCGGAAAAGGCGACGGCGCTGTAAAACATGCCTTGAGGCCATGAATAAACACCTGAAGTACTCGAGGACATGCCAGTACCCTGAAAGCATACAGGGGCTAGAAAGAGATCATTTGAGGTCCTCAAAAACAGGCTGTGCCCCGCAAAAAAAACGACATTGTCCCCCTACAAACAAACAAAAAACTACCTCAGCACTAAATAAGCACATCTGATTTTTGAAAACGCGTCTCCACTGTGTGGCGGCCACTGCCGCCGCTTCTCCGACTTTCCTCTATTGTAATATGGGTGAACGGTATTCGCCGCTGACACATTATGGCAAATTTGGAAGAGGCTGGCTACGAGCATTCCATAAAAACGGTGCTTTAGTGTCTGCGTGAAATGGACGGCCTATGCGTTGTACCTGAATGTATTGCACATGTTATCAAGCTCCCCTCATTCCGTCCCTGCACGCCCGTCTTCAGGCCATGTCTGTATTCACGAACATAAAAGTTCACACGGACAGTGACAAAGCTACCTACACCAGCCGTCCGTACATTGGTGACCAGTTAACACACAATATACACCCGGCTACCAGATCGTCCGAACTGCCCATTACGATAGCCTGTAAGAGTGTGACAACCCTACCACAACTGGTGATGCGCTCTGCTCTCGACCCCTTATGTTGCCAAGCAGGCAACAGGTAACGCTTCGCGTGCGCTGCCGGTGTGAAGGCTAGATGCCACATCAAGAATGCAGTATATCAATTCGTATATACGCCAAGCCTGCACCGATCCAAAGCCGTTCTACATAGCAGAAGCCAACAGAAGTGACCGCGATCGATGCAATAAGCATCTAAGAGACGCGAAAAATATGACACCAAACACGCCTATTGGTGAACATATGAAGCAGCATCACAATAGCACCAATGCAAAACGGGGAAAAAACATGCCGGGGCCCCGAAAGATTAAACAGTGGCCACTAAAGCGAATCTGGACTCGAAGTATTGACTAGGGTCTAAACAAATCAAAAATATCGAAAGAAATCTCGTTGCTGCCCAGTGAACTGGCGTTGGGCACCAATAGTCCGCGCTTGGTCCGAAGAATCGCATCGGGGCCCGAACAGTCGCACTGGGCAACAAAAAACTCCTGTCGGTGCCACACAAATTCGCATCGAAAGCCACACACCATGACGTTGGGAAACACCAGTAACCACACCGGAACCCTTAAGGCACCCTTAAGGCAAATCTTACCTGGGCCCTCCGATGTATTGTGTATTGTATTGTATTGTGTATTGTGATATGGGTGAACGGTACTCGCTCATGCGCTGACACAGTATGGCAAAATTGGTAGGGAATTGAGGGCTAACAGGGCTGTGGCTTCCTCAGATGGGACACCGCATGTCAAATGGCCACCTGTGTGTGTGCAGAGAAGGTGGCCATTTGACATGCGGTGTCCCATCTGAAGAAGCCACAGCCCTGTTAGCCCCATTCCCTACCATTTGCCATACTGTGTCAGCGCATGAGCGAGTACCGTTCACCCATATCACAATACACAAAATACAATACACAATACATCGGTGGGCCCAGGTAAGATTTGCCTTAAGGATGCCTTAAGGGTTCCGGTGTGTTACTGGTGTTCCCAACGTCATGGTGTGTGCTTTCGATGCGAATTTGTGTGGCACCGACAGGAGCTTTTGTTGCCCAGTGGACTGTTCGGGCCTCGATGCGATTCTTCGACCAAGCGCGGACTATTGGTGCCCAACGCCAGTTCACTGGGCAGCAACGAGATTTCTTTTCGATATTTCTTTTTTTTTAGACCCTAGTCAATACTTCGAGCCCAGATTCGCTTTAATGGTCACTGTTTAATCTTTCGGGGCCCCGGCATGGTTTTTCCCCGTTTTCCATTGGTGCTATTGTGATACTGCTTCATATGTTCACCAAAAGGCGTGTTTGATGTTCGATTTTTCGCTTCCCTTAGGTGTTCATTGTATCGATGGCGGGCTCTCCTGTTGGGTTCTCCTATGTAGAAGGGTCGTTGAAGGTTTTGCATGCGATTTGATATACCGCATTCTTGATGTGGCATCTAGCCTTCACACCGGCAGCGCAAGCGAAGCGTTACCTGTTGCCTGCTTGGCAACATAAGGTGTCGAGAGCAGAGCGCAGCACCATTTGTGGTAGGGTTGTCACACTTACAGGCTATCGTAATGGGCAGTTCGGACGATCTGGTAGCCGAGTGTATATTGTGTGTTAACTGGTCATCAATGTACGGACGGCTGGTGTAGGCAGCTGTGTCACTGTCAATGTATTGGCATCGTCGAGCATGGCAGGTGCTGTGTTGTACTTTAAATATTGTCTTTGTGATGATTTTCTCTGGGTAGTCATTAGTCCTGAAGATTCTATCTGCGTCATTCCACGCTTGTCAGCCATTTTATTGCAGCCTATGCGCTTTGTCCTCAGGAGTTGTGAGAATACCATATACTTCTCAGGCTACATTGGATGCGCTGATTTGTATGGCAGAATGACTGGTGGGGCCATTGGCATGAGGTGTAATTATGTGGTATATTGTTCATGCAAGGCAACTGTCAGAAGAGCATCAAGAAACCATATTTGGCGAGTTCGTGATGAACTGACACGTTCAACATAAAAATTGATGGTAGGATGGAAATAATTGATAATATGAAGTAAGGGTCTAGATAATTCGATCCTTGTAAATAAATTCCCAAAATATCATATATGTACCGAAAATACAGGGCTGGCGGGGCACGAGAAATCGCAAGTAGAGCGCTGACAAGGCTGTGGCTTCCTCGGATGGGACACCGTATTGTGCATGGCCACCTTCCCTGTCCACCGGTGGTCATCAAGTCATAAAGTCATAAAGTGTTAAGGCTTAATAAGGGCCACAAGGGCCCATCTGGGTCAAGCCTGTCTAGAAGATATTAGAAAGTACATGTTCACACCTATCAATTCCAAACCCATGCAATCCCTCCACCTGTGCCACCACAGCCAATCTCATCAGTATGACATCGCAAAGGAAGTTGCCAAATCCACTGCTAGGTACACCCCGTATAGTACAGCATAATACTAGCATAATGTTATACCCTATATAGCTAGTGAAAATACTCAATATCCCATGCATCACAAGTTAGAATTCAAAAACAACATTTTCCTGTCTAAAAAAATTTATCCACCCTACTTTTAAAGACATTCAATGAGGACTCCCCACTGCATCAGCAGGCAGCCTATTCCATTGGTCAACAACCCTTTGACTGAAGACCTGTTGTCGTTTAACTGTCCTGCACCTCATTTTGTCTAACCTGAATTGATGACCCCTATGGGATACTCTAAACTGCAGAGCATCATTCAAATTGACCTGATCTAGCCCTCTAACAATTTTGTACATTTCAATCATGTCTCCCCTTAATCTCCTATACTTGAGTGAGTACATATCTAATGCATTAAGCCTTTCTCCATATTCTAAGTTACTTAATCCACTGACGAGTCTAGTGGCTTTGCGCTGGACTCTTTCTAACATATCTATATCCTTTTCTAGGTAGGGGCTCCATGCTTGTACAGAGTACTCCAAGTGGGGCCGCACATATGCTAAGTACAGCTTTTTCATGACTTCCCTGCTCTTATATTTCACACTTCTATTAATGAGTCCCAGCATTCTGAGTGCCCTATTTCTAGCTGAGATACATTGTTTTTCTGCTTTAAGGTCTTTTGAGACCAACACACCTAAGTCCCTTTCCTCTTCAATAACATCCAGTTCCCTCCCTCCCATTTTATAACTGAATGTCTCGCCTGCAGACCCTATATGCATAACCTTACACTTATCATAGTTGAAAGTCATCTGCCATTGATCAGCCCACTCTTTTAGGTCGTCCAAATCTAGTTGAATATTACTAGATTGATCTCTGCTGTTAGCCACTCCTACCAGCTTGATGTCATCAGCAAATTTGAACACTCTATTCCTCAGCCCTACTTCAATGTTGTTCACAAAGATGATAAAGAGGAGGGGCCCTAGAACAGAGCCCTGTGGCACTCCACTCAGAACATCTTTCCAACCAGATTTACATCCATTCAATACTACCCTTTGTTTCCTTCCCTGCAACCATGCTTCAATCCAATGTAGAACTTTTCCTACAATCCCATGTTGTTGTAATTGATGAATTAACCTTCCATGTGGAACTTTATCAAAAGCTTTGCTAAAGTCCAAGTACACAACATCCATCCTGCTTTCATTGTCTACTTCTTTGGTAACATACTCAATGAACTCCAATAGGTTAGTTAAACAAGACCTTTGAGATCGAAATCCATGTTGAGTATCCCTTAAAAGGTTGTGCCTATCAAGATGAATCTGAACATTCTGTTTAACCAGCTTTTCTAGTACTTTGCAAACTAATGAGGTCAAACTGACTGGCCTGTATTTTCCTACACTCTTCCTATTTCCATTTTTGAAAAGTGGTACTACACTTGCATTTCTCCAATCTTCAGGTACTTCTGAATACTCCATAGATCGCCTGAAAATGATACCTAGGGGAGTTGCTAAAGCTTTAGCACACTCTACTAAGATCCTAGCATATATTTCATCTGGTCCGGAAGCTTTATTAGGTTTTATATTCTGCAACTGCTTCTCTACGGCTTCTGTAGTTATTGTAAGATCCTCCAGCATATCACCTGCCATGGCATGGCCTACAGATGTTCCTATTGTACCAGAATTATCTTTAGTGAAGACTGATGAGAATTGCTTGCTTAGGGATTCCACAATGTCGCAATCATCAACCACTATTTCCCCATCTACCTCCAGTGGTCCTACACTACACTTTTTAGCCTTAAATTTATAGAAGCTAAAGAATCTCTTAGCATTACCTGCTGAACATTCTCGAGCAAAGTTGATTTCAGCAAGTCTTTTAGATGCTCTAACACACCTCCTAACTTTATTTCTAGCTATTCTATATGATTCTAGGTTTAACCCAGAGTTAGTATCTTTTAGTTTCTTGAATGCTTGTTTCTTTGAGTCCAGTAATTGCTTAACTTCCCTAGTCAGCCACGAAGGGTGCTTAACCCTGTTTGATCTAATTTGCCTACTGGGAATGAACCTATCCTGACCCTGAAATAGCTTATCTTTTATCATTGTCCACATTTCATAAGCATCTAAGCCATTCAATATGACTTCCCAATTAATTTCACTTAGGAAGCTCCTGAACTCACTGTAATTCCCTTTTGTAAAATTCGGAATCAATGTTCTGTTGGTTGCTACCCTTCCAACATATAATGAGAAGCGTATAATGTTGTGATCACTATTACCAAAGGTCTCTCCTACGTTAACATTTTGCACAAAATTTTCCTCATTAGTAAGCACTAGATCTAATATTTTATTTTCCCTTGTAGGCTCGTGTATCATTTGAAAGAAGAAATTGTCCTCAAAACAAGCCATGAAACATCTTTCTGATTTGCTTACACCTATTGTTTTGTTTCCAAATCCTGCTATGTTGAAATCCCCCAACAAAATAGTTCTCTCCTGTACTCTCCTACTTATCTCTTCCTGCATCAGCCTGTCAGTGTTTTCATTCTGGTCTGGAGGTCTATAGAATGCCCCAATCCTAAATTTTGTTCCATTCTTCAGAATTATATCTAACCACAAAGATTCTACTCCTGCACTATGTACTCCATCCTCTATGGAATGACATTTCATTACTTGCCTAACATACAAGAGAATGCCACCTCCTATCCTTGCCTCTCTTTGATAGGCATGCATGTTGTAGCCTGTCAATTCAAATTCTTGCAAGTTGTCTCCAAACATGCTTTCGTTAACCCATGCTTCTGTTATGCACACCAAATCTAGCTGTTCAGACAACATATATGCATGCAGTTCCCCAATTTTGTTCCTAACACTTCTGGCATTGACATAAAAACATGATAAATTATTCCTTCCATTGCTTGCTATGCTTCTCTCTTTATCAGCTACATCCCCCCATGTCCGCCTAGTTTCCCTGTTTCCTGTTGAGAGCCTCCTCATACCTATTGCTGAGCAATTCCACTCCTCTCTTGCTCAGATGTAATCCATCTAAAGCAAACATCTCCGTCCTCCCCCCAAAACTCCCCCCACAAATCCAAGAACTGCACCCCAAGCTCCTTACAAATGTTGGCCACCCTGGTATTGAGCCCAATGGCCCTCGAATACCACTCCATGCTTGCATGGACCATAGGGAGGATGGATGTCACCACTCCTCTTTTCCTACTTCCTGCTAAACTACCTATCAAAGCCCTATAGGCTTTCATTGTTTCCTCTGTATTATTTTTTTCCTACATCGTTAACTCCAACCTGCACAATTACCGTTGCACCCTCTCCACTTCCCCTCATTACTCCCTCCAGCCTATCCCTAACATCTTTCACCTGCGCTCCCGGGTAGCAAACACGCATCCGTCTGCTGGGGTTCTTGCTACAAAATGTTCGATCCATGTACCGAACCCTGGAATCCCCTATGACTAAAACCTCTCTCTCTCCATCTCTATCTTCAGCCATCTGGTCATCCCCACCTCCGTCCCTCTCATCATTACCTTCCCTCTCCTCCAGTGCATCAAACCTATTTTTAATTGGGACGCCCATGTCCACCTTCCTTAGCGCCAGTCGGGTGCTATGGCGCCTTGCCACCTTCCAACTGCCACCATCCCGGACCAAGCCATCCGAACTCCCATCAGTCCTCCGCTCGGGCACCCGAGTTGCCTGGCTGGCACCTCCCATGATGGGTCCCGCCACCAAACACTTCAAGCGCTCCACCTCCCCCGTTAACATATCTAACCTCTTACTCAAGTCCCCAATTATTCCCACACACTTACAATTCCCACAGTCTCCTTCCATTTTTGTTGTTGTTGTTGTTTTTTTTTCTTCTTCTTTCTACTCTTAGTACTAAGTCTAGTTACTGTAAGCTTGTAAGCCTACAAGTATCTACTGTAATATATCTACAGTAATACAGTAATATAGCCTATAAGTATCTACAATACACTATAATCCCGTATAATTACACTAGATATGAAGATACCTACTGTAATTTATGCCCACTATTTTAGTCCTAAAATCTATCTTAAACTTACACACCAATTTGACACAAACTTATTCACTACAGAAGCCTACACTATAGAATTATACACTCTAGAATTACACACTACAGAGCTCACACCACACAAATATACACCACTGAATCAAACACTGTAGTACCCGTCCACAACACCCAACAATCCTGCAGTTACACTAGGATATGAAGATATACCTAGTGTAATGCTATGCCTACTATCTTAGTCTTAAAATCTATCTTAAACTTAAACACCAAATTGACACAGCCAACACCCTTAGAACTTAACAAAATGGCGCTGGGCAGCCTTCCTGGGTTAATATAGCCTAATTTGCTGGTCAAAAATACTTATTTGATAAAAACTGTTGAAATATACGCTCAGAAGCAACCGCTAAATATCTATACACAATTTATCCCAGTACACCGTCCTTTTCCGCAACACTTAGCTCGTATGTAGTAGCCCCACCAAACACGTGTTTCCTCCTCAACGCCTGGCGGCAGACTGAGTGGTGGCGATGGAGATCTGACAGGGCTGTGGTTTCCTCAGATGGGTATTGTGAATGGCCACCTTCCCTGTCCACCGGTGGTGGCGATGGAGATCTGACAGGGCTGTGGCTTTTCCACAGTTATCATGGACGTCGCTGTGTGACATTGTATCCACTCACCACTGGTCATCGATTCAGACGTGTAAATAGTTGCAGCTTTGCCCCATATCGCATATCGGCCCACATGTACGACTATGCTCACGACACAATGTCTGCATGGAGCAGACCAGAAGCGGGTCACTATTTCTTGCCGCATGGTTTCAACCAGGGTTTGACTGCCCAGAACATGTTGAATGTAGTTCCATTAAATACCAATGGGTCATGAGATATACTGTAATGTCATAATAATATAATGTTTTATAGTTTTTAGGTATAAAAATAGCCACATGTTGCCAGCTGGGTAAAACCTAAAAAGTAAAGATAATAGTAAATGAGAACAAGACAACGAAACAACTCAAATCGATGTTACATTATGGGGTCTAAAAATGTGTACACAATTGTTTCAAAATAGCCAATATCATCAGCATCACATACCTTGAGAAAGGTATTGAATAAGTTGTCATCTGGACACATAAACGTGACACTAGCGTAATTCAATATAATGATAATTTAAGACACCTACTACCATCAATGCCCCTCCATCCAACCCAGTTCCCATCCCCTACTGTACAACATAGAGTACAAGTTTAAGCCAAAGAACATATGCACCGTTTTGAAATGCATGCACTGCGGGACCTTTCACGGCACCAGGCAATCTATTCCATTGAACCGTCTTTGACTGAACACTTTTTGGCACTTAGGAGTTATATATCTTGACTTGCCTAACCGGAATTAATGGACACTATTGTATTCAATGAATAGAACATCATGACTCAGGTTGGCATTATCTAACCCTCTTCCATATTAAGTATACCAACATACTCCTAATTAATCTTCTATGCTTGAGTGAGTGCATATGAAAGCAATAAGCCTCTGCCTATACCCTCGATTTCCTAGTTGTTTGTTTATAGAAAATGATAACCTGGACCGAGTTCTTGCTGTGGTGGCTTCATGAACCGAGAGTGTATTGCTTAGCAGAGATCCTGGAGTAAACCATGGCCCCACTATCCAATCCGTGAATTGCAGTTCGACGGCATGATTTTTTACCGGTAATTTTTAAGTTTGCACATATGGAAAACATATTTTCATCATAACTATCTTACTTTGACATTTTCATGTTGAACACCCAACGGCCGTTTCGAATCAGGTGTGGACGTCGCGTCATTTCGATCATTGGGTGTGCATTAGAACGTTCTTAGTAAACAAACGGTGGGAGATATCGTGAAACATTGAAGATGAATGTATATATAAATTGTCAACGATAAGCTAAATGTATAAAGTAGCCTCCGGGCTGGACGCTGGATCAGCATGGGTATGGACGGTATTTTTCTGCATAACTTTGTGACCACTGTTCACAAGCTGAAATTAATTTGATAGCATATGCTATCTTTTCCAAGTTTCAAGCCAATTTAAGTCACTGCGGTATGACCTCATCGGTCCAGGGACTACAGGTATGGCATACGCTGGGCATACTAAAACAAGGGAACATTTCGACATAAAATTGCTTCACCAGAGTAAACATGAGGCCGATCTCGTTTGTCCACTTCATCATGGCCTCCGCATTTGCTTCTAAATTTTGGTTTTGGGATGTTCAGAAACTTCTTTGAACTACTCCCACTGGATTTTCTCCTACAAATTCGTTGCCTAAATAACATGACATCAAAAGTGGTATATGCATCAAACGTACAACAATAGCTGCCTACTTAGACATCACTGCCGCATTCGACCGAGTACACAAGTCAGCACTGACACACAACCTTTCCAAGATAGCCCTACAAGGACACATGGCACACACGACACACTTCGCATATTCTCAACTTCCTCAGAGACAGGACCTCTAGGGTCCGATGCGGCAGTGTCACATCAAGCACCACAACTCAGGAGCAAGGCCTGGCGCAGGGGAGCGTGCTCTCACCGAGCCTCTCCATCACCATCGACATACTTGCCGACCAGGCGGACACTTCACTTCAATACTCACATTTAAAGGACGACATAGCAATTTGCACAACATCACAATGCTTCCTTAACATGCGCCATGGAGGGCCTCGCAAAATTACGCGCACTGGAGGGGGAGGGGGCGGATTTGGCCCCCCTAAGATCTTGGCTACTACTGAGGCTAGAGCAACGAAATTCGCAGGGTGCATGGGCACGATAGTGAACTCTACATACAACAACATCTACTAACATTTTCTGCACTCTATTTTCACGCAGATGCGGATCCAAAGATGGCAGGGAGGACATGCATGCGTAGCATGCATGTCCTGCTATACATGCATGCCATACATGTTATATCTTAATTGATCCCGGTCTTCAGCTTTAGCGAACATATTCCACAGTAAAACCATACAAAATGATGCATATATGCACGTACCTGTATCGTGCGCATTCCCAAGCACCAAGACAAACCATGCGACAAAGGGCACCGGCGCAAATGGATCCGATCGTATCAGTAATCCTTCCTGAATAGCATCGATAAACACGCTAGACCCCTCGGAGGAAACTGCCCGTGGTAATCACCGAACTCATCACGAGCCACCCCTGGTGTCAGGTTTCAGTGTCGTCGCCAGCCACGGTACCCCGACCCCCGGTGGGGCTCCTTGTGCCCGGGACGAGAACGATTCGATGTCAGGCGCGCACTAGGTGTTCACATCTTTGCAAGCTATTCGGTTTCTAGTCGGAGTTGGTGAACGCTTCTGGCTAGATAATTGCGCCCTGCCCTACCACCTCTGCAACTTGCCCTGCTTACACCTTGACCTCTGTCCGCACCATCAGCCGCCCGGCGATCAGCTGCATGACATGTGATCACCCTGCTGCACAGGAGCACCAGAGATACTCCAACGTTGAGTCACGGCTGTCGGTGAGGAAGGTGGCAGAGCGCTGGAGGTACGACCACACCTGCTGCATGGTGGAGTGCGTGTGGTGTCGCATCTAGAGCAGTCACTGCCGCCAACGAACGCGACCAACACAGCTGGTTGCTCTGCGAGGCCGAGCCAGAGGGGTGTGACATGTGTCGCGGCCTTTTCGACAAGTTCATGGCCGAGAAAGACAACCGCGGGAAGTCAACTGAACCTCGGCCTTCGTCGCTGCGTCTGTGCCTTCCTGGCCGTCGCTCTGTCTGTACCTTCCTGTGATCCGGCTAATCGTGCCTGTGTGATTGTTACAGCCTGTGGTAGCAAATATATTTTCGGAAAATGCAACTTTTTTAGAGATCGGAGATGAACTGGTGACGGATGGATCGCAATCTTTCACTGAGGGGAAGATGCACAGGTTGGACACCAATGCAATCATTAGGTGGTGGATCACGCAGTTGTGAGAGCCGTTAGGTTAGTGTTGCCGCTGATAATCTTGCAGGTTGGCAGCACCTTGTTTGGCCGAGGCATTTGCGGCGTTGCGCTCGTGGACATGCCATTTCACCAGAACCAGCTGTTCATTTGTTGCGACTTTGTAGCCAAAGGCGGAAGAGGTTCCGCATCGATATGAGAGAAAGATACCGCAGATATACATTGCGAGAGATACAGCAGCCATGAACTGCGAGAGATACCGCCCTTCCGGCAAGAGGAAAATAGGATCCCACCGTCTTGGAGAGAAGTAAGTGGACACTGTTATTAGATGCCCTGATTACAGGTGGCCGTTGCATTGTAAGCTATTTGTGCTCCTGTGATGTACATTGATGTCGTTGCTTTCTTAATTCTACTAATGTTTGTTTTGGTCGTCATTCACAGCATTTACGTGACCAGAGGCGACAGATTGGATGAGCCAATAAATCAGCCAAGTGACCTGGCCTATCCCAATTCCAACCCATGTTTGCCGTTACAGTCAGGTTGCGGTCATCTTGTGGGCAGCGGTTGGAGACTTGGGGCACTTCATACAATCAGCGCCAGTCTGGCCGCTCAACATAGTCATGTGGTGTACATGCCACCGAACTGCATCAGGGGCGTCTGGCGCGGATGAGGTTTGGCCAAAATCCGTCAGGGGGACGGAGGAGAGCAGTAAACATCGTCACCTGATCATATGCTTCCATGGCTGAAGAAAATCATATACTTGGAGTACATCAGGCCAATTTTATAGGTCAATCTTTAGTTCAGAAGTTATGGGTGGAATGTTCAAGTTTTCAATTTGAGAGGGGTAATATTACTTTTGTCGGAGTTGTCATCGCGGAGGCGTGAGGCGTGAGGCCACGGAGAGCTACCAATGAACTCCTAATTATGGCGGGAATGGGTCTCGAGAGGGGGGGGGGTGTAGCCGATATATCAGTGGAATTAACTTCTCAGTGATCTCAGGGAGGTGTGCCAGTAGGTGGCAACTCGCCGGGTGCTTCATGCAACAGCACAACACTTACGCCGCACCACCGCTGACATTCACGCAGTCACAGCTGCACCTTTGGACGTGGCACCTACCGCCGAGCGAAGCTACGCAGCGACGCTCTCCACACCTAAACCCACTATCCTCCAACACCATCTTCCACTGTCCCTGCCATCCCACCAGCAGCAGGCTCACGGTGCCCAGCACACCGGCATTCTTAACGCTCCTCCGAACTTCGGCTCAACCACCCCACCTATCCCTGACATCCCCGTGCCACCGCACCTCGACCTCTCCGATCACCACTCCAACCACCCGGGACCTGTCCTCCTCCCACATCCATTCCACTTCAGACCTTGCCCTTATCCACACCCCCTTCGCCCCCGACCTGGCCTCCTCCCACACCACTTCCACCGCGGGTTCGGCTTCCCACGTCAACTCCACCGAGAAATGGGCCTTCTTTCATTCCCACCCCATTTCAAACCACGCCTATGCCCGCCACCATACCACTATCCGCCCACATCATCCCTCCTCCAACACCCGCCAGACCCGCTCTCCATCCCATCCATCACCGGTACCCACCCATCCCCCACGGAACCTGGCCGTATCCCTTCGCGCCAATGCCTCCAACCGGCCAGGGCCCACCTCGCCACCCTGAAGTCTTCCCTCTAATGCCTACTGTCAACTGTCACCGGTTCAACCTTTCTCCCAAACTGGACACCGACACTACGTCAGTATAGGAACACCAACAGCCACTAAAAGCGTTCTGGAATGGGATGTTTTCGGGAATGTAACACCGGTCGCCTTCCAGGCAAAATCATAACATTCAAATTTGAATTTTTGCAACAAAAAACTTTACTAGCTATGCTCTAAGAAACTGACTTTGTGTTGCGTTGAGTTGATTCGCAAGCCTAGCCTAGCTTAACCCAATCATTTATAAGCTGAAAATATCAACGTAAGAGAATCACAAAGAATCTAAAAGCCAATCTGGGTAATCAATGGGCTTTACAGGCTGCCTGTCAACAAATCATATCCGACTGGTCAATCATCAGACGTTAGAAATTCCTGCCTCCAGACCATTGTTGGATAACATGAACCTTGACCATCCTGTGTTTTCGCTTGGGCCAAACATTGTGCTTTGTCAGGCAACGAATGTGCATTATCGCAAGATTTTATACGTCTGTCTGATTTTATACGGAAATATCGATATGTCTTGAAAAAAACGTGACTCTGGGTGTACTTGGGTATTGGAGAGAGTAATGGGCAGCTTTAAGCATGTACGTTAGGTTAACCCGTCCCGTCTCTGGGGGTCTTCAATCGCCCCCTCATGTTTTTTTTTCGCGGATAGTAGACGAACGGCGCGCAGCAGCGCCCCCAAATTTGGCATACCTTTTTCCACATCAATTTGGCATGCTGTTTCAAAATTTTTAAGTCAGGTCATCTAAAGTCAACGAGTTAGTCAAGGTAAAGTGATGTCACCTCCAAAAACGTTCAATCAGTCGGCACGCTTTAACGGATACGATATTTTAAGGAAACTTTCAGCGTTTGCTTTTCTTTAGGGGTGGAACAAAACGTAGGAGTGGAATTTTTCTCTTTTTTTCGTTTCTGACTACATATAAATTTTGCGTTTTTGCCAAGTTGCAGTTCAAATAGAGAATTCTGGCTAAAGTAAGCATTTCTCAGGCAAGTTGACTTCCAGCAACGTTTCTCGGTATGCTCTACTCATTGGAAAAGGAAAATTAAAGAAAACTTGAAAACTGAAGAAAAAAATTTAATGAAAAAAAATATTTTGGGCGACCAAAAACAATTATAGCCCTGGTCGATTTCGCTGTGCTCTTCTCATTCCAAATACATTTTTTCTCTCATATATCCCAAAATGAACTCCACAGAGCCAAAAACATAATGTAAGTCGTGAAAAGTCGTGAGAATCTAGCCCCCTGGTGACGTCACTTTTGGGGGAAAGTTGTTTCTATGATGGACCCGGATCCTACGCGTTGAGCGCTTTCGGATGACATCTCTGTCGTTTTCGTGCGATGCTTAGTTTGGATTTTAGAAAGGGTACTAACCGCCCCCCCCCCCCGAGACGGGGTGTGAGTATCTGACCGAAAAGACGGCGCGATTTAACGTTGTATTCGGATACCTATTCAGCGACGAGTTCGCCAAATGGAAGTATGCATTGGCATCGGTATCCAGTAACGAGCTTACGATCGTTCGAGCCAATTACGATAGATTTTAACGATACGATAGATTATTTAAGATAGATTTTAAGACTAAGATAGTAGGCATAGCATTACACTAGGTATATCTTCATATCCTAGTGTAACTGCAGGATTGTTGGGTGTTGTGGACGGGTACTACAGTGTTTGATTCAGTGGTGTATATTTGTGTGGTGTGAGCTCTGTAGTGTGTAATTCTAGAGTGTATAATTCTATAGTGTAGGCTTCTGTAGTGAATAAGTTTGTGTCAAATTGGTGTGTAAGTTTAAGATAGATTTTAGGACTAAAATAGTGGGCATAAATTAGAGTAGGTATCTTCATATCTAGTGTAATTATACGGGATTATAGTGTATTGTAGATACTTATAGGCTATATTACTGTATTACTGTAGATATATTACAGTAGATACTTGTAGGCTTACAAGCTTACAGTAACTAGACTTAGTACTAAGAGTAGAAAGAAGGAAAAAAAAACAACAACAACAAAAATGGAAGGAGACTGTGGGAATTGTAAGTGTGTGGGAATCATTGGGGACTTGAGTAAGAGGTTAGATATGTTAACGGGGGAGGTGGAGCGCTTGAAGTGTTTGGTGGCGGGACCCATCATGGGAGGTGCCAGCCAGGCAACTCGGGTGCCCGAGCGGAGGACTGATGGGAGTTCGGATGGCTTGGTCCGGGATGGTGGCAGTTGGAAGGTGGCAAGGCGCCATAGCACCCGACTGGCGCTAAGGAAGGTGGACATGGGCGTCCCAATTAAAAATAGGTTTGAGGCACTGGAGGAGAGGGAAGGTAATGATGAGAGGGACGGAGGTGGGGATGACCAGATGGCTGAAGATAGAGATGGAGAGAGAGGTTTTAGTCATAGGGGATTCCAGGGTTCGGTACATGGATCGAACATTTTGTGGCAAGAACCCCAGCAGACGGATGCGTGTTTGCTACCCGGGAGCGCAGGTGAAAGATGTTAGGGATAGGCTGGAGGGAGTAATGAGGGGAAGTGGAGAGGGTGCAACGGTAATTGTACAGGTTGGAGTTAACGATGTAGGAAAAAATAATACAGAGGAAACAATGAAAGCCTATAGGGCTTTGATAGGTAGTTTAGCAGGAAGTAGGAAAAGAGGAGTGGTGACATCCATCCTCCCTATGGTCCATGCAAGCATGGAGTGGTATTCGAGGGCCATTGGGCTCAATACCAGGGTGGCCAACATTTGTAAGGAGCTTGGGGTGCAGTTCTTGGATTTGTGGGGGAGTTTTGGGGGAGGACGGAGATGTTTGCTTTAGATGGATTACATCTGAGCAAGAGAGGAGTGGAATTGCTCAGCAATAGGTATGAGGAGGCTCTCAACAGGAAACAGGGAAACTAGGCAGGACATGGGGGGATGTAGCTGATAAAGAGAGAAGCATAGCAAGCAATGGAAGGAATAATTTATCATGTTTTTATGTCAATGCCAGAAGTGTTAGGAACAAAATTGGGGAACTGCATGCATATATGTTGTCTGAACAGCTAGATTTGGTGTGCATAACAGAAGCATGGGTTAACGAAAGCATGTTTAGAGACAACTTGCAAGAATTTGAATTGACAGGCTACAACATGCATGCCTATCAAAGAGAGGCAAGGATAGGAGGTGGCATTCTCTTGTATGTTAGGCAAGTAATGAAATGTCATTCCATAGAGGATGGAGTACATAGTGCAGGAGTAGAATCTTTGTGGTTAGATATAATTCTGAAGAATGGAACAAAATTTGGGATTGGGGCATTCTATAGACCTCCAGACCAGAATGAAAACACTGACAGGCTGATGCAGGAAGAGATAAGTAGGAGAGTACAGGAGAGAACTATTTTGTTGGGGGATTTCAACATAGCAGGATTTGGAAACAAAACAATAGGTGTAAGCAAATCAGAAAGATGTTTCATGGCTTGTTTTGAGGACAATTTCTTCTTTCAAATGATACACGAGCCTACAAGGGAAAATAAAATATTAGATCTAGTGCTTACTAATGAGGAAAATTTTGTGCAAAATGTTAACGTTGGAGAGACCTTTGGTAATAGTGATCACAACATTATACGCTTCTCATTATATGTTGGAAGGGTAGCAACCAACATAACATTGATTCCGAATTTTACAAAAGGGAATTACAGTGAGTTCAGGAGCTTCCTAAGTGAAATTAATTGGGAAGTCATATTGAATGGCTTAGATGCTTATGAAATGTGGACAATGATAAAAGATAAGCTATTTCAGGGTCAGGATAGGTTCATTCCCAGTAGGCAAATTAGATCAAACAGGGTTAAGCACCCTTCGTGGCTGACTAGGGAAGTTAAGCAATTACTGGACTCAAAGAAACAAGCATTCAAGAAACTAAAAGATACTAACTCTGGGTTAAACCTAGAATCATATAGAATAGCTAGAAATAAAGTTAGGAGGTGTGTTAGAGCATTTAAAAGACTTGCTGAAATCAACTTTGCTCGAGAATGTTCAGCAGGTAATGCTAAGAGATTCTTTAGCTTCTATAAATTTAAGGCTAAAAAGTGTAGTGTAGGACCACTGGAGGTAGATGGGGAAATAGTGGTTGATGATTGCGACATTGTGGAATCCCTAAGCAAGCAATTCTCATCAGTCGTCACTAAAGATAATTCTGGTACAATAGGAACATCTGTAGGCCATGCCATGGCAGGTGATAGGCTGGAGGATCTTACAATAACTACAGAAGCCGTAGAGAAGCAGTTGCAGAATATAAAACCTAATAAAGCTTCCGGACCAGATGAAATATATGCTAGGATCTTAGTAGAGTGTGCTAAAGCTTTAGCAACTCCCCTAGGTATCATTTTCAGGCGATCTATGGAGTATTCAGAAGTACCTGAAGATTGGAGAAATGCAAGTGTAGTACCAATTTTCAAAAAGGGAAATAGGAAGAGTGTAGGAAACTACAGGCCAGTCAGTTTGACCTCATTAGTTTGCAAAGTACTAGAAAAGCTGGTTAAACAGAATGTTCAGATTCATCTTGATAGGCACAACCTTTTAAGGGATACTCAAAATGGATTTCGATCTCAAAGGTCTTGTTTAACTAACCTATTGGAGTTCATTGAGTATGTTACCAAAGAAGTAGACAATGAAAGCAGGATGGATGTTGTGTACTTGGACTTTAGCAAAGCTTTTGATAAAGTTCCACATGGAAGGTTAATTCATCAATTACAACAACATGGGATTGTAGGAAAAGTTCTACATTGGATTGAAGCATGGTTGCAGGGAAGGAAACAAAGGGTAGTATTGAATGGATGTAAATCTGGTTGGAAAGATGTTCTGAGTGGAGTGCCACAGGGCTCTGTTCCAGGGCCCCTCCTCTTTATCATCTTTGTGAACAACATTGAAGTAGGGCTGAGGAATAGAGTGTTCAAATTTGCTGATGACATCAAGCTGGTAGGAGTGGCTAACAGCAGAGATCAATCTAGTAATATTCAACTAGATTTGGACGACCTAAAAGAGTGGGCTGATCAATGGCAGATGACTTTCAACTATGATAAGTGTAAGGTTATGCATATAGGGTCTGCAGGCGAGACATTCAGTTATAAAATGGGAGGGAGGGAACTGGATGTTATTGAAGAGGAAAGGGACTTAGGTGTGTTGGTCTCAAAAGACCTTAAAGCAGAAAAACAATGTATCTCAGCTAGAAATAGGGCACTCAGAATGCTGGGACTCATTAATAGAAGTGTGAAATATAAGAGCAGGGAAGTCATGAAAAAGCTGTACTTAGCATATGTGCGGCCCCACTTGGAGTACTCTGTACAAGCATGGAGCCCCTACCTAGAAAAGGATATAGATATGTTAGAAAGAGTCCAGCGCAAAGCCACTAGACTCGTCAGTGGATTAAGTAACTTAGAATATGGAGAAAGGCTTAATGCATTAGATATGTACTCACTCAAGTATAGGAGATTAAGGGGAGACATGATTGAAATGTACAAAATTGTTAGAGGGCTAGATCAGGTCAATTTGAATGATGCTCTGCAGTTTAGAGTATCCCATAGGGGTCATCAATTCAGGTTAGACAAAATGAGGTGCAGGACAGTTAAACGACAACAGGTCTTCAGTCAAAGGGTTGTTGACCAATGGAATAGGCTGCCTGCTGATGCAGTGGGGAGTCCCTCATTGAATGTCTTTAAAAGTAGGGTGGATAATTTTTTTAGACAGGAAAATGTTGTTTTTGAATTCTAACTTGTGATGCATGGGATATTGAGTATTTTCACTAGCTATATAGGGTATAACATTATGCTAGTATTATGTTGTACTATATGGGGTGTACCTAGCAGTGGATTTGGCAACTTCCTTTGCGATGTCATACTGATGAGATTGGCTGTGGTGGCACAGGTGGAGGGATTGCATGGGTTTGGAATTGATAGGTGTGAACATGTACTTTCTAATATCTTCTAGACAGGCTTGACCCAGATGGGCCCTTGTGGCCCTTATTAAGCCTTAACACTTTATGACTTTATGACTTAGGTAAGCAGCATATGAAGGCTCCATACTTGATGGGTGGCCAAGTGCTATCAGTGACTCAACAGGAGAAGGATTTAGGTGTTATTCTAAACACAAAATTGGGGTCATCAGAACAGACCAAGGAAGCCAGGAAGAAGGCGCTGAGAATGCTTGGGGAAATAAATAGGAATGTATGATACAGAAGTGAGGAAGTCATCAGGAAGCTTTACTGTGCAGATGTCAGGCCACATTTGGAATACTGCATCCAAGCTTGGTCTCCTAGCTACGAAAAAGATTGTTGGCTTTTAGAGAGAGTACAAAAGAGGGCTACACAAATGGTTAATGGTATACGCAACCTGGCATATGAGGAAAGATTGAAGAAATTGAATATGTTTTCACTTAGATATAGAAGGCTGAGAGGAGATGTCATCGAGGTTTTTAAATTTGTCCACAGTCTGGTGAGTGGATATCTTGGGGAAATATTTGAATTGAACAGAAATGATGCAATTAGAGGTCATAAATTCAAAATTAAAGTTAACCACAGCAGAACAAGGTTAAGACAGTCTTTCTTCACCAACATGGTAGTAGAACACTGGAACCAGCTGCCAGAAACTATTGTAAGTAGCAGTACATCGAACGTGATTAAAAGCAGCATAGACAATCATTATAAGAATAGAGGGCTTGCTTTTCAGTATTACAGGGAGGGCTGATCGACGGATTTGGTCGGCAACTGGTTGAGTGTACACAATGCAACCAAGAAGGACCCTTGTGGCTCATAGTCGCACTTATATTTTATGTCTTTATGTCTTTATGCCAGGGTGAGTTCATACGATACCGCATGTGGGGGTGTATCCATACATCCAACATTTGTTATGCTTTTGTTACGGAATATGTTCAATGAAGCTGAACACGCAACACATTTAAGGGCATGCATAGAACAATAGGAGACATTTGTACAACGCCATATTTTTCGTTGGTACGTATCCAACCGCAATCCGAACATGTACCGTGCTGCAATCACATAACTGCTTGGCATACCTGCAATGTACCTGCACGCACCCATAAGGCTACGTGATAAATGTTCTCCACCGTTAGCCCTCCCGGTGTCAGAACACAGTGCAAAACACAGTCACCCGCAGTGCAAAGAAGATGAAGGGGAGGTCGACGGAGAGGGTCAATATGAATCCCCTACCAGTTAACTTTCGGTCTCTCTCAGCTGGATAGAGAGACACAATTCACGGAATGACGTAGACCACCAAGTTCGTCAGGGTCAGGCAAGAATTAGATCAGCTAGTGCTGTTTCATGCTCTGCTCCGCCCCAACTGGTGGATTTTGACCAGGCTTCATCCAGACCGGACGGCTAGACCTGTCGCTGACGTCAGCAGCTACTGGCGGGTACTGGGGCACTGCACAGGGTGGCCACCCCAGACGGCTAGACCTGCCGCTGACGTCAGCAGCTACTGGCGGGTACTGGGCCACTGCACAGGGTGGCCACCCCAGACGGCTAGACCTGCCGCTGACGTCAGCAGCTACTGGCGGGTACTGGGCCACTGCACAGGGTGGCCACCCCAGACGGCTAGACCTGCCGCTGACGTCAGCAGCTACTGGCGGGTACTGGGCCACTGCACAGGGTAGCCACCCCAGACGGCTAGACCTGCCGCTGACGTCAGCAGCTACTGGCGGGTACTGGGCCACTGCACAGGGTGGCCACCCCAGACGGCTAGACCTGCCGCTGACGTCAGCAGCTACTGGCGGGTACTGGGCCACTGCACAGGGTGGCCACCCCAGACGGCTAGACCTGCCGCTGACGTCAGCAGCTACTGGCGGGTACTGAGCCACTGCACAGGGTGGCCACCCCAGACGGCTAGACCTGCCGCTGACGTCAGCAGCTACTGGCGGGTACTGGGCCACTGCACAGGGTGGCCACCCCAGACGCAGCAGGATCATCCAGTCCAAACGGCTAACACTAGTGCCTTTGTTCGCATTCTTTTTCGAAGTGCCCAAACACAAAGTTGTGATGCAAATTCAGACGGCGGAAGCGTCTCAACCAAAAGCATACTGTCGATCAGGCGGCAGTGCCAGCGGCGTTCGTCGTATTCGACATACCGTTCGACTCGACGAGTCGCCTCGCGATGGAACGCCATCCATCCCTCGATGACTCTGCGCACCGCTTCAGAGTGGTTCCCGTCCTGTCGGAAAGATATACGGCAGCGATTTTTCACCTCTGAAAAATGATGGTGCTTCTGTGTTCAAGAATCAAGAACGATGTGGGTCTCCTTTCGCGCATACTAGGCGGCACGTTGAATGGCCGCCTAGGAACATGTGGAGTTTATCATAGTCTAGCCTCCATTTTAAATCATATTCGCCTATTTCCCTGTAGCTCGTCGGGAGTTCAACATAAGGGGTGGGAAAACATGGCGCTCGAGAAAATGATGGAGGTAGCTCGATGCATTTCAACTTATCCCTGCCATCATAGCTAAGTGATGTGCAGGCTATATTATGATCATCAGCTTTATCCACGTCAATTCCAGTTTGCGCCAGTCGTTGATTCCTCCACGAAGAATATGACACATACATTCATGGACAACGTACGGACTAGAAGAGCGAAAATGATCTCCCTGGAAAGAAAGTGCAGCCAAATCATCCCACGTGTGCCCAAGCACACGGTCCAGGTATTCGACTTGCACGCACCAGCGCCAATACGCATTTGTAAGTGCAAGTGCAACCCATTTGCAGGCGCCCTGCTGACCGGCGACCCGGCGACCTGCTGACGCCCGCTCCGGCGCCTCGGGCGTGCGGCGAAGACACCTCCGTCGCGGAGGTGTGGCGGTTCGCGTCCCAGCGGTCTCCGAGCGGTCAAGATTGGCGCCACAGTGTCGGCGTGGTCGGCGGGTTGGCGCGCCGCCGACCGGCACGACACCGCATTGTGACACGTGGGCCTGACACTGTCATAATTCCCCGCCGGCAGAAGCGCATCTGCTGACGCGGCGGCCCGGCGGCCACCGCGCTCCCACCGCGCTCATGTGATATGCATACTCGAGGGACGGCCGCCGGGCGGACCCGACGCCGCAGTCATCGGCCCCCTGCATTGAGTCGCCCTCGCGGCGAGCTGTCGGGGCCAGCTGCCAACAGGGGCGTCTCCCTGTCCTGTTGGCAGACGCAGACAAAGCTGACGTCAATGCGTCCTGTCGCGCCGACCGCAACGCCGGAAACGCTCGGCACTCGTGGTGGAAGTGTCCGCTCGCTCCGACGATTTTGGGAAATCGTGTGTGACTCATCACCTGATATCAGTCTGGATATTCTGACCTGCCAATGTGCACATATTCAGTAGCTGCATTTCATCAGTTTGCTTCCGCGCCATAAATAGTCCAAGTTCACAGTCTCACTGGAGATGAAAGCTCTCGATTGCCGGTCTTCAGTGGAGTTGCGTTATCTAAAGCCCCGGCAAAATGAGGATAGGAAATACATCATGCTGATGCACGTTAATTGCATGCAACGTGGTGCCAATAAAAACATCACCGGTGGAGTAGAACCAAAAAAACGATATTAACATCTTCTACAGGGAGACATTAGATGTTCTATTTAAATTATTTCCATGCAATGACGATTCCGTGCCAGTCATAACATCCTATTTCGGTAGCAATTCTTCAGCATTATCGCCCCTGCTCCAGGGCTGATGCACGAACAGCGGGGTGTTACTTAGGCTACTTTTTATTCAAGTAGAATACTGTTTTTGATATCAATAAGGAGTTTGTACAGCTTGGTGCGTATGAATGAGAAAACAAGATCCGTGAAGAAAGCTTCCATTGGAGTAGAATTTATATGTGGGCTGATCGGCCAAACTGAAAACATAGTCCAACACAGGTGACATGTGCAATGGCTATGGCCACCCATCAAGTTCAAGTAACAGGAAAGACGTGATGAACTGTGCGAGATGACAATTTTCGAAATAGATGGCACCTAGAAAAAGCTAATTGGTGCCAACAAATCAAAATCATACGTTTTTCACCCAATTTGAGAATATTCCGGTGGGCGCTACATTACCATTACCAATGCGCCCTAAACCCCTAACAAGTAACGATAATATTCTAGGCATAGATTCGAAAAGCTTTAATTTTCGTTGATTATTATCCTCCCACGAAAAAAGGGGAAAAATCCAAGCTCAAACCGATCCAAAAATTAAAACCAAATTTCCCTACCATAATCCAATCATAAATAAACTCGGCGTATCAAATGCCCCTAATCTAGTCATTTTCGTAATAGCCCGCATCTATAACCTGTAAAGCGCCCGGAATGCATGTGCATATAGGACGGTCCAGGTTATGTTTCAGTGAATCTGACCTGATATTAATGTAAAACTTGATACACATTTAGAATGTAAGTTGTAGCTACATAAATTCCGAGTGGTCCAAGATAATGATTACCAAGAAAGTTAGGCGGGGAGAATGAATCTTTCTGGCTTAAATCTTCCTTTGATATAAAGACATGACGTGAAGTCGCACGCCTCATTTTTGCGGTGTTCTTCCTTGATTTATCTACGCACTCGTGTTCCATTTCTGACTGTATCTTGTATTGTTTGTTATGAAAAGTGTTCAATGTACATCCACATTGAGATGGGATTATGATGTGACATAAATCCACCAAAGTTCCTCCATCCTAATACCATAAATGTCTTCTGTATAAATACGATGCGCGCAAATCAAACGACGAAATATTTCAAGACCACTTAGTCCACTCATCAGTAGACTAGGCAGCTTAGAATATGGGGAAATAAATATTTATGGCAATAGATATGTACTCACCCAAGCATACGAGATTAAGACGTGACATGAATGAAATGGATATAAATATTAAAGGGCTAGATAAGGTCAATCTGAGTGATGACCTTCTATTTAGACCATCACATGGGGGTCATCAATTCAGGTTAGATAAATCAAGGTGTAGGGCAGTTAAGTAACAACAGATTTTCAGTCAAAGGTTAGTTGATCAGTGAAATAGTCTACCTGCTGATATTGTAAGGAGTCCCTCATTTAATGGATTTATATATGGGGTAGACACTATTTTGGGTTGCAAAATCTTATTGAATTCTAGGGGGTGGTGGATGGGGCGATATCTATGCTAAGTGGATGTGCACAGTACAGGTCCCTTTAGGCGGGCCGAGATGGAGTCCCAAAATTATTTTTGATCATGCTGCTAAATTAAGTATTACACTAGCTGTATAGGGTATATTATACTACTAGCATTATATTATGCTATATAGGGTGTACCTAACAGTGGATTCAGCACCGACTTCCGGGTGTGATCCTGGTGAGTATGGCTGTGGTAGCACAATGAGGCATGATTGGAGGAGTTTGGAATTGTTCAGGAGTGTGATATGCAATATTAGGTGAATGGTGCTAGATATGCTTGGATATATTGGAACATTGGAACCTTGGAACATGAGATAATTGATTGATTGTGGTGTGAGCATGTACTTTTATGTTATCTTTTCTAGATAGGCTTAACCCAGATAGGTTCTGTGACTCCTTTTGAGCCTTAAAACTTCATGAACTTCATGAAAGCTATAGCGTGAATGGTTTAGATGCTACCTCAGAAAAATATCAGGCAGTGGCGCCCAAATAAATCCCTCCGCAATGTGAATGTTAAGCGGAACTTGATTTGTCATGCCAAATTTGTGTTGAGACCTAAACGCCCATTGCATATTGTCAGGAGTCTCTTTTCTGGGTCTTCCCGGGCTCTTCACTGGCGTTGGCTTCTCGGCCGCCGGTTCATTGGTGGATAGGAATTGTGGTAACCGACAGGTGCATTACAGCGGCGCCAACTGGATTGCGTGTTCCGTCAGACTGGTTAAAACCTGGCGCAACAGCGGAGACACTGACAAACGAGGCGCTAACAGCATCACACCGGAAGCGTTTCATTGTCGGAAGGGAGGCCGGACACGCTGCCCACTCCACCGTCGTCGGGTCAAAGTTCAGCACCGTCTGGTCAAAGTTCAGCACCGTCTGGTCAGAGTTCAGCACCGTCTGGTCAAAGTTCAGCACCGTCTGGTCAGAGTTCAGCACCGTCTGGTCAAAGTTCAACAGGGGCCGGCCTCGCTCATCAGGACAAAGCGCCCATATAGCGGGTTACTTTATACCGTTTGAGCTCAGAAGGTCGACCCAATGTGCCTAGCATCGTGTGCAATCCGTGCCCAGCGGGTAGGTCCTCGTGGCGTCCCCGCTACACACTGGAGTATCAAAAGGTAGCCGGATGGACGGGTGATGATTAGAAATTTGTTCAGATCGCCTCGATTTTAGTGTCCTTCCAAAAAGTACATTTCTAGGCGTTTCCTTTTCATCTCGGTCGGCCCAAGAAAATCTCCTTGTCAGTGCGTGCACTGACGCCGTGACTCTAACAGTGATAAGTCTTTCATACCAGAAAGGTTCGCCGTGTAGGGTATAACTGATTCAAATTAGGTAGTGATTAAATTCCAGGTGTCTACGATGATGGTCGGAAACGTGACAGATAATTTATGGAGGGACGGCCATCGTCCCTACCCGGGAAAAAAAACATCTACTAACAGAGACGTGATAAACCACTTTGGCTTCATCATCCGCCATCACTAAAACGTGTCTGTCGACCTCGTCGTCAGGTCTGTGGCAGCGAGACATATGGCAGGACGAAGGTATTCCAGTGGTCACACCTGACACACTCAGGGTGAAGGGCGCCAGACGATCCCCTGCTAAAATTGTGGGGTGAAACGTGTTTTGTGGACCGCTATCCCTGCCACACGTTTGTTTATGATGCAAATGACCTGGTTCGACTTAAGCTCTCGAAAATGCGAGCCATTGCGCAAGCAATACTTCTCGTGTTGCGAGCGATTATAATGATATAAATTAATCCTGGAATTAGGTATTACTGGAACGATGTGTCGTTTATTACTTCAACATATTAAAGTATGGCCGAAACGTCGTGAGATATCTTCCAAACATTCTTCTGCATTCGTCCTATTGCAGAGAGCGAGACCACCAGTTTTCTGTGGAGGCACAGAGCGAAGATATGCCGACTATATATGACCACAGTTCTTGACAGCCAGCTTATATATGAGAGGCTAGAGAGCGTGGGGTGAAAGGTACGGGCGAAAACGATGAGGAGCGAGCGAAATCAGAACAAAGAGAATGGAGCAAACAGTGCGCCATTCCATCGGAGCCGGTGGTCGGAGTGGGGCGCCTGGCCACGACTGATGGGGGGGGCTCCTGGGGCTCCCGGCCGCGTCGAATGGGGGGGGTCCTGGGGCTTCTGGCCGCGTATAATGGGGGAGGTTCCTGGGGCTCCTGTCCGCATCTGATGGGGGGGGGGCTCCTAGGGCTCCTGTCCGCATCTGATGGGGGGGGCTCCTGATGCTCCTGTCCGCGTCTGATGGGGGGGGGGCTCCTGATGCTCCTGTCCGCGTCTGATGGGGGGGGGGCTCCTGGGGCGCCTGGCCACGTCTGATGGTCGGGGCTCCTGGGACTCCTGGTCGCGTCTGGCGGACCTACCGGCTTAATCTGCCCGGCCTCATCTGCTCGGGTCGGCGCGGGGCTCCTGGCCGCGTCTGAGGGGGGGGGGAGCCTCCTGAGGCTCTTGGCCGCGTCTGGCGGGGGTTCTGGCCTCCCCTGGCCGGCTGCCGTATCGCGGGGCCCCGTGGCTCGGCGACCCGTGAGCAGCGGTGGCCTGCTGGCCGCACGACAGCCGTGAATACGTAGGCGCACCTGGCACACGCCGCCGGTAACAACATGTATGTGGCACGCTTCTTATCGGAAGGAACATACGTCGGTGATAATTGCATGGGCGAAAGAAGGCATTTGTCGGTGGGATTTAACATGGAGGAACGAAACAGAAAAATAGTTTTAAAGTGACAGCACCTTATATGCGACTGCCTGCCCGCTACAAAACACTGGTCGACACGGTGCATGTGGCAAGTAATGTTGATTGATGACTTCGTTATTAATGCACTTGTTTGATTGATTACTTCTTAATGTCCCCTGTCCAACGTTATTTCCACAGCACCATAATGGAGAGTGTCATGAATGTACGCCCTGTGCTTGGCATGGCATGCAGCATATTGCTGACAGCCATACCTATAGATGAGGTGACTCATCGAAAGTCAGCGGCGTACGTGGAGGCGGGAAATCAGGCCCGGCACATTCGATCACGTCGCCAACTTGACTAAATCTCTGCAGAAATGTGATAGTTTTTCATCATTTCGCTGCTACGGAAGGATGGAAACGTCATCACTACCCGACAATTCTTGCGTGTGGTCGTCCAGAAACCGTACATAGTAAAGCTTTGTAATTGGTTAACCCGAGAAGAGCCAAATATCCAGTGGACGCCAGGAGAGTCTGCCCTAAGTATTATTATGATTATTATTAATATTATTATTATTATTATTATTATTATTATTATTATTATTATTATTATTATCATTTATTATTATTGTTAGTATTATTATTAGTCTAACATTATTATCATCATTATTATTATTTGTATTTTTATTATTTTCATTATTATTAGTATCATTATGATTGTTGTTGTTGCAGTCGTTGATTATTAATGAATGAATGACGCCACTAACCAGTACGGAGGTTGGTTCGGAGTTGGACATCATATTGCTGATTATCTGGACATCAAGATATCCAGATGTCAAGAGCATTAAGTTAGTTGCATCCTGTCGACCGAAACTACGTTGTCAGCAAGGCGGCTGCTTGTTGCTCTTTCGTCCAGCACATTCAAGAAATTAGACCAACACACATGGAGCATAAGTCGCCAAGAGGACATCCGGGCCCAACAAAATGACCACATGCACCATCTTCCACACGATGCAATTTTGCATCCCAGCCTTTGATATTTCGAAGGGAAAGCTAGTTAGATTTATGACACTAGCGTGTGTACAGGGGCGCCGCCACGAATTTTTGGCTGGGGGGTCAGGCTCCACAGTTCAGCTCGTCAGTCCAAAACTCACCTTCTTTTTGGCTGGGGGGGTCAAAACTCACCTTATTTTTGGCTGGGGGGGGGTCAGGCTCCACAGTTCAGCTCGTCAGTCCAAAACTCACCTTCTTAGAAAAAAAGATCGGATGTCCATGGTGACAGCAAGTCTCAGGCAGTAGGTGGCTATTAGGAGACACCGGCACTGAATTGTTTATTTATATGTCCAAGGCCCTAATGGACTGTTCAGACCTAGCGTAATTTCGACGCAAAAAAGACAGCGCAATGACAGACTAGGCGTAATCCCGAAGCACTTGGGCGTAATTTCGACGCATCAGCAGACCAGTGCAGTGACATCGCCTGGACGCGAGTATGCCAGCGATCAACTGACAGATCGGTTGCTATGACAACAAAATCAGCTGTTTAGATTGGGTTCAAATGTGGCACAGATGTGGCGACTGAGTTTTGTCATTGCAGATGATCCCATGGCGTTAATTTGTGAGTTGCTGCGATTTAGGGTGATGCTTCTCTGTGTTGGTAATTTTTCGAGAGTGGTTAGAAGTATATCTTGCTTTTGTCGTAAGCAGTTTTCCTCGTTAGCATTTTCATTATCCGTTTAGTTTCGCACCATTTCTAGCTTTGCTGTCTGTCGACCTTGCGTCAAGGTCGCTGTGCGCCGAGCGGAAAAAGTTGAGAAAATCCAACACTGTGCGCTCGGAAAACGCCAGCGTTTTGTAGGAATCGGCAGACAGCTGACGCAAGACCGGCGCAAAGCGCTGTAAACAACACTAGTGCGCCAAGATACCTGTTTTACATATTTGCTACCATATGCTGGGAGAAGTGTTTTCCTTCATTCTGGTTCATTTATGAATGCGGAAAAATCCATTGACTGGGGCCCGACAGGTCTCGAAAGTGGGCCCGGCAGGTCTCAAAACTTGGGGGGTCAACCCCCCCAGCTCTGCCGGCTGGGGGGGTCGCGACCCCCCCAACCCCCCTGCTCACGGCGCCCCTGCGTGTGTATATGTCAGCTTTCCACATGCAATGTAAATACAGAACCAGATGAAGTCAGGTCACAGAGCTAGAGTCATCCAATGGATACGTGCTTGAAACTCCAGGACAAGGACCTTCCAATTGGCGAGGCATTGCCCGAGAAGGCGTATCTGGTAATCTTTGACATAAAAATGTGCCCTAAAAGAATCGCTACATAATCCAGATTATAGATCTACAATGGAATACTCATATGACCAGTGTCCTGAAGATGTCTGACGGCGTGGCGGTAGGTCTCGCAGCAAGGGGGTGGTGGCAGCACTTCCTAAACTTAGACAATGTGTTTGTGGCCTCTGCCAAGTATCTTGCCTATGCAACACAAATGATCAAACAAGCGATCAGGATAAAAATGGCCAAGTACGTTTCCCTGGTAGCATCAGAGAGGTAGCAGAGATGGGAAATACCTTATTGGGGAAATTTTCACTCATCCGACTGCCCTGTGATTGTCGTAGATATCAAACATCTGTTTCTGTTGGTTGCATAACAATATTTTTATCAACGCTACCATTTATCAGCGCAAGATAATTTTTACAAACCCCAAACCTTGAGGATTTTGCAGTATAAATGAAAAATAGCACGCTCGAACACGCTAAAGGTGTTAGACATAAAGACATAAAGACATAAAAGATTAGTGCAACTATGAGCCACAAGGGCCCTTCTTGGTTGCACTCTGTACACTGCACCAGTTGCCCACCAAAACTGTCAATCAGCCCTCCCTGTAATACTGAAAAGCAAGCCCTCTATTCTTATAATGATTGTCCATGCTGTTTTTAAAGATGTTCAATGTGCTGCTACTGACGATGTTTTCTGGCAGCTGGTTCCAGTGTTCCACTACCCTGTTGGTGAAGAAAGTTTGCCTTAACCTTGTTCTGCTTTGGTTAACTTTAATTTTGAATTTATGACCTCTAATTGCATCATTTCTGTTAAATTCAAACATTTCCCCAAGGTATCCCCTCTCCAGACCATTGACAAATTTAAAGACCTCGATGAGATCTCTCAGCCTTCTATATCTAAGTGCAAACATATTCAATTTCTTCAATCTTTCCTCATATGCCAGGTTGCTTATGCCATTAACCATTTTTGTAGCCCTCTTTTGTACTCTCTCCAAAAGCCAACAATCTTTTTCATAGCTAGGAGACCAAGCTTGGATGCAGTATTCCAAATGTGGCCTGACGTATGCAGAGTAAAGCTTCCTGATCACTTCCTCACTTCTGTATGATACATTCCTATTTATTGCCCCGAGCATTCTCAGTGCGTTCTTCCTGGCTTCCTTGGTCTGTTCTGATGCCTCCAGTTTTGTGTTTAGAATAACACCTAAATCCTTCTCCTGTTGAGTCACTGATAGCACTTGGCCACCCATCAAGTATGGAGCCTTCATATGCTGCTTACCTACATGCATGATTTTGCACTTATCAAAGTTAAATTTCATTTGCCATTCTTCGGACCACTTCACAAGTTCGTCTAAGTCTTTTTGCAGCGAGATATGCTCATCCTGACCTGTTATTGCCCTAAAGACCTTCAAATCATCCGCAGATTTCAAAACTTTACTGCTTAGGCCACTTTCAATGTTATTTACAAATATAATGAACAGTAATGGCCCTAGTACTGACCCCTGGGGGACTCCACTAAGAACATTTTGCCATGATGACTTTGTACCATTTAGCATCACTCTTTGCTGTCTATCTGAAAGCCACAACTCTATCCATTTTAAGATGCTACCTGCAATACCATGGGACTGAAGCTGTATCATTAACCGTTTATGGGGTACCTTGTCAAAGGCCTTACTAAAGTCAAGATATGCTACATCAACCTGATTTTCCTGATCAAATTGTTCTGTGGCGAAGTTCAAAAAGTCCAAGAGGTTTGTGAGACACGATCGTCCTTTTCTAAACCCATGTTGAGTATTTTGAATCAATCTGCTACCTTCCAGATAACTAACTATTCTATCCTTGATAATTGATTCGAGTACCTTGCATACTAGGGATGTGAGACTTATTGGCCTATAGTTTTCAACTTTCCCTCTTTCTCCTTTCTTGAAAATAGGAACTACATTTGCCCTTTTCCAATCGGTTGGAATTTCATTATGTGAAACTGATCTACAAAATATTATACTAAGTGGAAATGCCAGTTCCTTTTCAGTTTCCCGCAACACCCTAGCATAAATTTCATCAGGTCCTGCTGCCTTATTTTGCTTTATTTTCCTGATATGATTGTAAACAACATCACTATCAATGAAATCAACATCATTTGTCAGATCCCATGTCACTGAACTATGGTGTATGGTCGGCAGATTGGTCATATCTTCCAATGTAAACACTGATTTGAACTGCTTGCTCAGCTCCTCAACCATCTCACTATCCTCACCCAATGTAGTCCCGTTTACTTCCAGTGGACCAATTGTGCTAGAAACTTTACTCAGCTTGTAGAAACTAAAGAATTTTTTACTGTCCCCATTACAGTTTCTAGCTAAATCCAATTATTTTGCTCGCTTTGCTGCTCTGGTTTTTTGCTTCACAGTGTCTCTAGCTTTTCGATACGCCTTTAGATTAACGACATTTGAGGCTTCTTTAAAAACTCTAAATGCAGTTTTCTTAGCCCTAATTGCTTTTATCACGTCTGGTGTAAGCCATGCTGGCTTTCCTACCCTTCCTTTGCGTCTTTGCTTTTGGGGGACATGTCTAATCTGAGTTTCCTTCAAGTAAGATTTGAACTTTTCCCACATTTCACAGGCATTTAAATTGGAGAATTCTTCTTCCCATCTGATGGCACTTAAAGCCGCTCTCATGCCGTTAAAGTCTGCTCTGTTGAAATTTGGAACCTTTACCAAATTATCCTTGATAATTTCCCCTACATGTGCCTTGAATCTAACTATGTTATGGTCACTTTTTCCCAGAGTTTCGCCTACAGTCAAGTCTTGAACCAAGTCACTTAAATCCGAGAATACAAGGTCCAAGAATGAACCATGCCTGGTAGGTTCCGATACAAACTGGTGTAAGAACAGGTCCTCTTCAAGGCATTTCCTAAACATTTTGCATGATGGGGTGCCAACACCAGCATATTCATAACCTTTTAGATTAATGTCACCGAGAATAAGGCACTTCCTCTTAAAGTTTCTACTGATTTCCTCACAAATCACCTTGTCAAGCTCCAGTTGCTGAGAATGTGGCAGGGTTCCTGATCGGTAGAAAGCTCCTATCCCAAGAGTATTGCTGTTGCCTTTTCCCACAGTGACATCAAGCCAAATGGACTCCACAGACACATTTTTATCCCCACCTGCTACTTTTTGAGAACTGAATAAGCTCATTACACCACCCCCTTTCATTGCTGGACCCCTATTGCACGAAAACATATTGTATCCCTGGATCTCATAGTCCTGTAGGAATACTGTACCGAACATTTCTGCACGCGCCTAGGTTAATTCGCGTTTTTCATCTGTCATATTGCAGAAATGGCTAAATCTAATTACAATGAAACTCTGCACAGACATGGGGATTTGCTTCTCCTTATTCCGTAACTTTTGCGTGGCTTTTGCATTGGTCTTAATTCATTGCATAA
This sequence comes from Imbricaverruca yamaguchii, assembly GCA_034440575.1. NCBI lineage: Eukaryota > Metazoa > Arthropoda > Thecostraca > Neoverrucidae > Imbricaverruca > Imbricaverruca yamaguchii. The sequence continues at coordinate 62,047 of JAOTOL010000629.1, read as the reverse complement.
CTTTTGTGTACAGCTGTCAGTTTAAGTCAATCCAGGTCATTGACTTGACACGATTCTTTGGGAGGATGTCAAGGTGGATTGTCACAGATTTTACAACATCGGATCGAACTAGATGGCAACTATGAATCATATCTTATGGAATACACATAACAGCACATTTTCAGTTCGAAATCCAGGGAGGGATTGAATCATCATATAGTCATACGGTCATAAAGTGCTTAGCCTTAACAAGAGCCACAAGGGCCCATCCAGTTAAGTCTGTAAGTGGAAGATACCATAAGCCCGGTAAAAAGACCCACCCCCAACCATCACCACATCTTGAGTAAATGATTTCCCAACATCCCACACCTATCAATGCCTATCTACCCAAGCTATCCAGTCATATTCCCTTGATCCCCCTCAACACATGTATATTGAATGCCTTACAAACAATTATTAAACCGCATCCACGCTCGCTTAACGGGGCCTGTGCCATGCACACTTGGGTGGAGTGACTTACAAAATTTTTCGTGTTAAAGTCCTAAAACTTGCGTTTGGTTCTAAAAAGACGATCTGCAAAGTTTTAGAGCAATCTGAGACTGGGAAGCCGCCGCGCCTCAGAGCTTTCTGAGGCCGAAATGACGTTTTTATACCAACTTGCGGGATCAAGCCTGATTTCAGGAATTTAAATCATTAGATAACAAATAAATAGTTATTTCATTGCATTGTACAGTTTTTCATCCACCGCTGTGCTAATTATTATTTTTTATAAAATATATAAATTTAATCCGAATTGTTGTTGGGGTGGCTTGAGGAACCAGGATTCTATTGCTAAGCAGAGCTTGTTGCGTGAACCCTGGCCCCACCACCCGATCCATGAACTTCAGTTCAACGGCAGAATTTAGACCGAAAGTTTAACGTGCCGCCAATGCACCGACACGGCCGCCCGGTAGCTAGTCCCCGGCCTTATTGGGCCAGCTGCGAACTGACACTCTCGGCCGGGGGCTAAATGCGAGCGCGAGAAGCGGCTCGAACCCTGTGTTGCCAGTACAGGGGAGACCAGTACAGGCCAGCGCTCTAACCAACTGAGCTACCGGGGCGGCAAATTTTCACTTCCCTAACTTCAAAATTGTGCCTGCCATGACGCAGAGTTCCGGAAGGTGTGCCGCTCGCAGCGCCACCACTGCCCTCTATCGGCAGAAATATGAACTGCGACCATTCACCGTTCATTCAGCAATATAAGTATCTTTCTTGGTCAACTGGTGGGCAGGTAGGTGGCGGATTTGAGACAGTTCACAATGTGCTGACTTCTTAAGCGCACAGCGCTATTTTATTACGATTCCAGCGACTTCTATCGACAGCTATACACGATTGGAGCATAGCCACAGCCGGCTTTGGCATATTGTGGCCTGTCTTTCAGCCTCTAAGCTCGCAATGTTTACCTGAGATACCCTGCTAGCATGTTTTCTTGGCTGCATGTGAATTGTTGCTGCAGATATTTGAATTTAATTAATTTTCTTTGGCGGAAACACTGACAATCCCACACCTTACTGGGTGGGTACTCGGTCGCACGACTAACTGGGACAAATTTAGCAGTACTGGGGATGATTTTATGCTCCGACCATTGATTGCCCACCAACTGTTGCATTTGCTCACCATCACCACCATGGTCATGGGTAAAGAACTGCTTTGTAAGTTACCCCACCGGCGGCAAATATATTGCGCGGCCGTGGCCGGGGTGGCCGAGGCATATTCTCTATGACCATGGATATAACTATGACCATGGATGGAACCGAAAATAAGGATCTACGAGGGCGTGTGTCGCACGCGGAATTTCCAATGCAGTTATGCACCCTGAACTTCCTGGTATAGCAAAAAAAAACTTTGTGATACATTTGTATCCTATGGCGAGGGATGAATTTTGAAACTTGCCAGTTGCCTAACCAGTTTTTGTCTCTTTTGCAGACTAGTGAACCTATTAGATGTCGCGTATGAAAGTAAACAAGGTTAAGGGAAGTTCATTCCGATCGAAGACGGCTCATTTTGCGTTGTACCATCACTGCGAACTGCCGAAGAACCAACTGCCACTTCAGATTCATGTATATAACTTCTACAGACTATAGTCTAACAAACTTCGGGCTGTTGACAACCATGCAGCGGGCGAAAGACAAATCGCCACGAGCGTTGCCAAGGGCGTTGTATACCTTTGGGGGAAAGCAAGCGTCCCTGTTAAATCGTTTCAGTCGATTGTTTGGGGTGTCCTGGTGATTGTGAAGAAAGGAAAGGATCTATCAAAGACCCCAATGAAGAAACGCTCTGGCGCAAGCAAAACGATTCCCCTCCATGAGCTGATTGACATCTGCGCGTGCAGTTGTCCTTCGAGAAATGCCTGCAGCTGCCCCAGCGAAAACAAGGTTCCATACCGCGAGTGGAATTTCTTACAAGACCAGCGAGGTGAGAGGAAGCAAAGCATCGGCGGCATTGACATGAAAACCTTCAATGCATTAGGGAGGAGGCGAAGAGATCAGAACCGCCTGCGGCCTGACCCGGCTTTCCTTCAGACGGACGCCTACGACTCGGATCCTGGTCCCTCGGGTCTGACCGAGCACAGCACGGGACACGAGCGCGAAAGCATGGACGAGGGAAGCAATGGTGACGATGCATATGACACAGGGAGTGTCCACGAATCAACACAGACTAGGGCTCCGTACAATATGATGCCTCTGGAGAATTTCGCTAAGGAGTGTGACCGGTACATCGAGGTCACTGATAGGATTGCAGCGGCCCTTGGCACCGCTCTCTTGAAGGACCTTGGCCTCGTCACTGAGAACGACACGAGACACGTCATCACACGAGATAAAGTGATAAGAGCCAGACAAAGGGCACAGGAGAAAGAAAAACGAAAGCTAAAGGAGGGCATAGGCGGTAAGGTGCAGCGCATGGGATTCGATGGGAGACAGGATATCACAAAGATACGAGAGAAAACAAATGAGCAAAACGTACGGCTTACGGGAAAAAAGAAGCATCTGGTATTTGTGAGCGAGCCAGGTGGAAGCTACATAGCTCACAGAACACTGACATCAGAAAATAGTGCATCAATTGCTGGCAAGGCTTTAGAAGTCATTCGGGAGTGCGACTCAGAAGAACCACTGCAGGCAGTATTGGTCGATGGCACTGCCGTCAACACAGGCCGCGAAAACGGTGCACTCATGAGGATGGAGCGCCAGCTGGGCCGTAGCGTCCAGTGGCTCATCTGCCTTCTTCATGGCAACGTACTTCCGATGAGGTATGTGCCGCTTGTTTTTATAATAAAACAAAAATTGACTGAAATACTTCGCCACTATCCACCTGATCCTTACAAATTACATGACATACAATAATATACTGCGTCATCTGCATATATATCTAGAATCATGGCAATTTGTGAGTCCGTGGTACAATCCAAACACTTGCCATGCCATTTGCCCATTTAGATCCTGATAAATATTTATTCAATTCCTTCCTTGTCCCAATCCCATTCTGTCCTGGGCTTTTTCGCAGGCATGTGTTCGTGGAGCTGGATGGAGACCACGGTACCAGTGGGCCCAAGTCCTTCAAGGGTCCGCTGGGACAAGCTATAGCTGGTGACATTCACCGCCAGCCGGGGGTGGACTTCCGTCCCATACCATTCAACGCGCCTGACATCGCGGGGCAGGTTGTCGCAGACCTGTCTGCTGACCAGCGCATCCTCCTCCGGTACTGCCGAGCCGTCGCCACCGGCGTTGTCAGTGCTGAGCTGGCACGCGCCAGGCCAGGTCCGCTTAATCACGCGCGGTGGCTAACTCTCGGCATCAGAGCACTCGTACTGTACACGAGAACTGCGTCGCCAACCCCGGCTCTGACAAAGATGACAGAGTTTGTCCAGCAGGTGTATGCCCCTGCGTGGTTCGACATCAAGGCGCGCCCACTCTTCACGCAAGGAGTCGTGCATCTTTTCAGAACGATGAGACTTATTCAGACACAGACACCTGAAGTGCAGGCAGTGGCGAAACGTTCAGTGCAACGAAACGCGTGGGCCGCCCACCCGGAGAACCTAATCGTGGCCATGGTTGTCGACGCTGAGAGGTCGATCCGGGAGAGGGGGGGGTCAAACTGATCATGAGTGCGCGGAGTAATCCGGGATCCCGGTGCCGACAGTTCAGGGTGCCCCCATTGAACTGGGAGGCGGCCACATACACCGACATGATTCAATGGGACCATGTCGAGGTGACCGAACCGCCGGTTACCGCTCACATGTCGAACGACGATATCATGTCAGCCGTCGACCAACCTCTCTCGCTACCGGCATTCTCATGCCACGCAGAAAGTGTCGAGCGATGCGTTAAGCTCGTAACGTAACGGAGGCGTCCACGCGAGTGTTCGGCGAGGACAGGCGACACGGCATTATCGTATCGCGCCAAGCCAGTCGTGCCGCGAGACCGAAATCCGCCAAGAAAAGTGACTTCGTGTAACGGCAAATGTGAGAGAGACGGGGAGAGAGAGGGAGAGAGAGAGAGAGAGAGAGAGAGAGAGAGAGAGAGAGAGAGAGAGAAAGAGAGAGAGAGACATAGACAGAGACAGAGAGATAGCCGTGTGCAATTCGTAATCGTATGGTGGTGCAGGATCTTATTTAGATGAGTAGGTCTTAGGACTAATTGAGCTTAGTTCGTTCTGTTCGTGTGCCTATTTGTAGGCATAACAGCCATCTGAATATACCCTGTCTTAGATCCGCCCCCTCCCTGCCTTCAGTTGTCACAGAGAGGAACTAAGACGGGAAAAACGGCCAATGCCCAGAGGTTACACTTCCACCGATAGAGGGCAGTGATGTCGCTGCGGTCGGTGCACCTTACGAGACTCTGCGTAATGACGGGCACAATTTTCGAGTTAGAGAAGTGAAAACTTACATAGCGGTCAATGAAAGACTGCAGAATGCAATGAAACAACTCTTTATTTTATATCTAATTATTTGAATTCCTGAAATGGTGATTTATCCCGTAAGTTCGTTAGAAAACGTCATTTCGGTCTCAGAAAGCCCTGAGGCGCGGCGGCTTCCCGGCCCTGGCCTTGTTTTATAACTTTGCAGATCATTTTTTGAGAACCAAACACATGGTTTTAGACTTTATCACCCAGCGTTTTTACAAAAACGCATAAAATCACTCCACCCTAATGCACACCCACCTAGCACAAATCTCACCCTATCCACCACAAATCAGAACTAAAAAATAAGATTTTTCCGTCTAAAAATGTGTCCATCCTACTTTTAAATATATTCAATGAGGAACTACCGACAACATCAGCAAGCTGCCTATTCCACTGATCAATAACCCTTTGATCGAAGACCTGATGTCGCTTAGCTGTCCTGCACATCAATTTGTCTAACCTGGATTGATAACCACTATGTGATACTCTAAACTGAAGAGCATCATTCAAATTGACCTGATCTAGTCCTTTAGCAATTTTGCACATTTCAATCATGTCCCTACATAATCTGATATTCTTCAGTGAGTACATATCTAATGCCACAAGCCTTTCTTCATATTCTAGGTTACCTATTCCACTGATGAGTCTAGTTGCTTTGCACTGCACTCTTTCTAATGTGTATATATATATATATATATATATATATATATATATATATATATATATATATATATATATATGTTTTATGGGTAGGGACTCCATGCTTGTGCAGAATATTCCAAGTGGACTCGCATATATTCTAAGTGCATTTTTTTCATGACTTCCTTGCTCTTATATCTCACACTTCTATTTATAAATCACAGCATTTTGAGTGCCCTGTTCTTAGCTGAGATGTGTTTTTGACAATGTTTTTCTGCTTTAGTTTTTTTTAAACCAACACATCTAAGTCTCTTTCCTCTTCAATAACATCCAGTTCCCTCCCTCCCATTGTATATCTGAAAGTATAAATGTATCCCTCCAGACCCAGGATGTATAGCCTTACACTTATCATAGTTGAAGGACATCTACTATTTATCAGCCCACTTTTTTAGGTCCTCCAAGTCTAGTTGAATATTACTAGAGTGAACACTACTGCTTGCCACTCCTACCAGATTGTCATCAGCAAATTTGAACACTACGCTTCAGCCACACCCCAAGGTTACTCACAAAGGTGATAAAGAGAAGCGGCCACAAAACAGAGTCTTGTGGCACTCGACTCAGAACATACTTCCAATCAGATTTTACACCCATTTAACACTACCCTTTGTTTCCTTCCACTCAACTATGCTCAAATTTAATCTATAACTTTTCCAACAATCCAATGTTACTGTAGTTGATGAATTAGCCTCCCGTGTGGAACTTTATCAATAGCTTTGCTAAAGTCCAAGTACACAACATCCATTCTGCTTTGATTGCCTACTTCTTTAGTAACATACTCAATGAACTTCAATAGGCTAGTTAAACAAGACCTTCGAGATCGAAATCCATGATGAGTATCCCTTAAAAGGTTGCGCCTCTCAATATGAATCTGAACATTCAGTTTAACCAAATTTTCTAGTACCTTGCAAGCTATTGAGGTCAAGCTGGCTGGCCTGAAATTTCCTACACACTTCATACTTCAATTTTTGAAAATTGGCACTACGTCTGCATTTCTCCGATCTTCAGGAACTTCAAAGTATTCCATAGACCGCCTGAAAATTATCCCTAGGGGAACTTTTGAAGCTTTAGCATAAAATCTTAGCATATATCATGCTGTTCAGAAGTTTTGTGAGGTTGTATATTCTGCTATTGTTTTTATACAGCTTCTGTAGTTATTGTAAGATCCTCCAGCCTATCATTTGTCATGTCATAGGCTTCAATTGTTAATATTGTATCAGCATTATCTTTAGTAAAGATAATTGCTTGCTTGGGGATTCCACAATATCACAATCATCAACCACTAATTTTCCATCTACCTCCAGTGGTCCTACACACTTTTTAACCTTAAATGTGTAGAAGCTAAAGAATCTCGTAACATTAATTATCTGCTGGACATGCTCGAGCTAATTTGATTTCAGCCAGTGTTTTAGGTGCCCCAACACACATCCTAAACTTATGTCTAGCTATTTTATATGACTTGAAGTTTACCTCATAATTGTTCTAGTTTCTGCATGTTTTAGTTTCTTGAGTGCCCGCTTCTTTGACTCCAGTAAATGCCTTACTTTCCTAGTCAGCTATGAAGGGTGCTTCACCCTGGTTAATCCAATTTGCCTATTAGGAATGAACCAATCCTGACCTTGAAATAGGTTATCTTTTATCATTCCCTACATTTCATAAGCATCTAAACCCTGAAATAATTCTTCCCAATGAATTTAATTCAAGAAGATCCTGAGCTCAAGACCACAGCATACCATAGCATTCACGCACTGCTGTGCAAGCAAGGTCAGGTCGCCCAGAGTCAAAATGAAGTTTTGGTCTTGGGGGTCCAGAAACAAGTTGCGGTTCTGTTGGAAGAACTTGAACGTTGAATTCTAAATTAGCACCCATATTACCTTATATATACCCTTGATTTACTTTGACCAATGCGCCCAAAAACTTAAACTCCATATTCACCTAGCGTGACTACCTAATCTGCACAGGAATGCTCATAAACGCTATGGGATCATGCGACTCATCAATGAACTTAAAATTGAATGCACAAAATCGGTGGCATGCTTCACAGAGTATCATGCATAGTTTGCCATCCATTTGGGTCCAAGACCAGTAGGAAATATGCCAAAATCCGCCTAGACAGGTTCCCGAAGGGTCGTCACAAATCAGTGGCCTGATTGGACCTGGCCACAAGTTTTACACCAATGGTTCCGCAATGAGTGCTCGTTGGTGTGTGCGAAAGTTGGGACCACTAACCACCCTCCGCTTGCATGCTATTTGATAAAATCCAGGCGGGGATTGCAACAAAATGCCTCCGGCCCATTGAACGCCCTCAAAATGTCGAGGTCATGCGCCAGTTAGGCATTGTCCGTGAACCACATTTAGCCACATTCGCTCGCTACCCCTGGAACATTTCCAAATGGAGAAAGCTAGCAATATGCGATTGTAGCCAACGTTTTGCACATCACCAGATTGTGATTAACACCAGATTTCCAATTCTGGAACACTGGGTGACCTCTAAGTTCACTTTATGTTTTGTGTTGTACAAAAATGTTAAAGCCTATTTTCTTCCCGCACCTGCATAGCAATAGTGGCAGACGCGCTAAATATGTTCATTACCGTGCTTCTCAATATCCTGTCAGGCTAAGGATGTGTGATGTGTTATATTTCGACTTACAGATAAGGGGTTGGGTGAGGTTAAACGTTGTACTCATTCTGGGACAGCCGTTGCCCTCTTCATAGTCCTTGGCTTTTTGGGGCGAGGAATTTCTCTGTTGAATATAAATGCGTCGTTTTGAATAGGCATCGCCCCCGGCACAATGTTAGGTGCCCTGGGTCATAGTTTCTCTTGGCAGTACTAGTGCATACATCCTTCTGGTCGTCACGTTTTGAAGCGTAGGCGCCCTTCCGGGCCAGGCCAGCACCTCTCCTGACAATATAGGCAAACTTTTTTGCAACATAGTGCGAGCATCGGCTCAACTTGAGCATGGAATGGCCGTTGGGTAGTTGGGTGCCCCTCTTAAACTTGGATCCGTTGTTGCGGGCTAATTTGGCACCTTACTTGAAAATATGTGCGCCCTGTGGCTGAAATATGCATCAAAACGAAGTACTCTATCAGCGTCGTGAGTGCATTCTTGTTGCACAAAAGGTGCAACTGATCATCAACCGATGACGCGGGAAGGACAGATCGCCTGCATCATGCTCTACACAACTTCATCAGAGCATGGCTTCCAAGCAAATTCCCTGCTCAGATCGAGCAAACGGCTGTGTATTGTATAATTAACGAAACAGAAACCGAAACAATTATTTGCAAATGACTGCTCCAAGGGACAAAGCTTTAGAACCATAAAGCCTAGTGAAAGAAAACTCATGTCAAAGAATTATCTGGCAGAAGCAGGGACAGGCCAATGAATTTCAATGCAGCAGGGCAATCGTCTGGTGGGCCGGCCGCCATTTCCCCTGGGAGCACTGTCAATTGAGAAAACGAAATGGTGTGAACTCAAACCTCACCAAAAGACCTAGATTTTCAAGTGAGGTGACTTTGGCCGAATCAACACCAAAGAGCTACGCGGAAAGGAGACTATGATCATTCCGGCCTGGCTAATCATGCATTAGAGGTCGGGCATGACACTTGTCCCACAGACCCACCTTAGCTAAGGCCGAACATGTAATGTGTGTGGCAGCCACCCCTCGTGTTCTACAGATCCTCCTTAGCTAAGGCCGAAATGGTGAGTTATGGAAGCCAGCGACTCCGTATAATGAAAATGCTATCTATTTAAATGCTCTGGGAAAGCCAGAGTAAATTTCGACGCCTTATATTATTCTAGCCCTGTAATTCACGACGGATTTTTCAGGCTAGAATTTTATAGTCGGGTGAAAACAATTGAAGCAAAAAGTAACACAAAACGTACTTCCAAAGTTCATTTTCGGTTGCGTTTCTCTCTGCCACTTGTGATCGGGTTTATCTGCCATTTGCTATCTGGACTCTCTGTCACTAGTGATCTGGACTCTGCCATTTGTGATCTGAACTCTTTGTCACTAGTGATCTGGACTCTGCCGCTTGTGATCTGGGCTCTCTGTCACTAGTGATCTGGACTCTGCCACTTGTGATCTGGACTCTCCGACGGTGTACGCTCAGCCAAAATGTGGAATCAACAAAACAGTGCAATACGGTTACGGCAATCCAGGTCGAATCCAATAATGAATAGTCACATGCAACTTAATCCGGCCCAGCCCAAGCATTACCGCAGGCAGCATGCAATAATTCATTGGCTGCGGTGTACGTCTGTGGGCCCAACAAAAGCGAAGTACGTCTGTGGGCCCAACAGAAGCGAAGTACTTATGTGGGCCCAACAGAAGCGAAGTACGTCGGTGGGCCCAACAGAAGCGAAGTACGTCGGTGGGCCCAACAGAAGCGAAGTACGTCTGTGGGCCCAACAGAAGCGCTCCTTGCAGCCGCTGGGGGGCTGACCTCCGGTGTCCGCCCAACGTGAATTCAGTCGGTCCAATTCGCAGCTTGGAGTGGTAAATACCTAATACATCCATACTGGAGGTGGCAAAGCCGGAGTTCGGCAATCTCCACCCAGAAAGTGACGCAAGTCTCGGACAGCGAAAGACCGGCTCAGGTTTCCGCCGTTTGAAGTTCCCGTTTCCTCTCCAGCATTGCTACTCGAAGTCGCTTGGAGACCATCGAAACTGGGGCAAAACGAATGTCTTTTATACTGGCAGGCAGAAGCTGAAAAATATGGGCTGAGAATCTGTTACAGCTTTTTAACGACAAGACATCTGTAAATGAAACAGAAGTTTCTTGCGTTGCACTTGCCGCCCAGCCGGATCATTTATTTCTCGCACCGCTGTTGTGGCCAGCTTCCAGCATTAGGAGAGCTTTACGAGTACAGTGGAAACGATTCTGCCGTGTCAAAGCTTCAGTATTGGACATGTTCGGACGCATTAGTGGAGGAGTTCGTAGGCGATGAAACTGACTCGCCTGAGCCGTCCAAGTGGGCCGTAATTCCAGCCATCTGCACTATTCAGTCGCCTTTTGAGGCACGAAGGCAAAACGCTGGTCGTATGTGGCATTCGAGCGTGATCTGCTATATTACACCGGCCTTGTGCTCATAAGAATGTTTCTCTAGCTTCACTCGCACCCCTATATATCCCGTTTTGCCAAATCAACTGCAATAGCGCCGCATACTTTACCGGCCTGCCGCCCAGGGCGTAACATTTGGGGAATATCTCCGGCCATTAATTTATTATTAATGTCTTCGGGTTCACGCAAAGCAACGAACAAACGAGGTGTAAATTAGCTACGATTATTAATGGGTTAGCATCAAGTCGCACCACAGAATGGCAGTGAAGCGCAGATAACACTGGATGTGGTCACCTGCGGATGCAGTGGATTATGTCGTGCAAGCGGTCTGCAGTGGAACATGCCGTGCAAACGGTCTGCAGTGGAACATGCCGTGCAAACGGTCTGCAGTGGAACATGCCGTGCAAACGGTCTGCAGTGGAACATGCCGTACAAACGGTCTGCAGTGGAGCATGCAGTGGAGCATGCCATGCAAACGGTCTGCAGTGGAGCATGCCGTGCAAACGGTCTGCAGTGGAACATGCCGTGCAAACGGTCTGCAGTGGAGCATGCAGTGGAGCATGCCATGCAAACGGTCTGCAGTGGAGCATGCCGTGCAAACGGTCTGCAGTGGAGCATGCCGTGCAAACGGTCTGCAGTGGAGCATGCCGTGCAAACGGTCTGCAGTGGAACATGTCGTGCAAACGGTCTGCAGTGGAGCATGCAGTGGAGCATGCCATGCAAACGGTCTGCAGTGGAGCATGCCGTGCAAACGGTCTGCAGTGGAGCATGCCGTGCAAACGGTCTGCAGTGGAACATGCCGTACAAACGGTCTGCAGTGGAGCATGCCGTGCAAACGGTCTGCAGTGGAGCATGCCGTGCAAACGGTCTGCAGTGGATCATGTCGTGTAAACGGTCTGCAGTGGAGCATGCCGTGCAAACGGTCTGCAGTGGATCATGTCGTGCAAACGGTCTGCAGTGGAGCATGCCGTGCAAACGGTCTGCAGTGGAGCATGCCGTGCAAACGGTCTGCAGTGGAGCATGCCGTGCAAACGGTCTGCAGTGGAGCATGCTCTGCAAACGGTCTGCAGTGGAGCATGCCCTGCAAACGGTCTGGAACATGGAAATTCCGAAGAAGCGAATAATTTTCATCCCAAAACAGTGCAGGAAGCGGAGGTTCAGTTAAGCCTGTGACGTGTCTTGCATTGTCGCAGAAAACACTACTGCAACTTGAGCCTATGCCATAATGTATGCGATGCATACATGTAGTGCTGGCTGTAACACTCACGTTGTCGTGCTTGTCCGGTGACATTTTCCACACAAGTAAGATCACCGTAGTCTGATCGCTTACCTTGTCAGTGTCCCGTATGATGCTTTGGTGAAAGTGTGCAATCATGTTGCAAGTAATGGAGTGAAGTCGGCGAAATCCCTTGAACTGGCTGTTCCAAGTGAGTGCCAACGACCGTTGGATTCCGTGACGTCTCAGCTACCCCGGTATCTGAGTCAGCTAATGCATCTGCTTACAGTGTCGGAGGCCCTTAAAGTCATACAGCCATAAAGTGACCAGGCTTAATAAGAGGCACATGGGCCATCTGAGACATTGCGGGGGTTTGTATGCATCTAGTAGAACCATTCCTTTATACGCTTAAGCCTGAAAAAGGAGAGATGCGACTAAATGCATACCAATCCCTGCGATGTTTGAGTGCTAAAAGTCGTAAAAGTATTTAAATGTATTTCAGGCAGCTTACGCCTCCAAAGGAATTTAATTGAATTAGCGTGAAATTAACTGGTCTACACCGACCTGACCCTACATAACCTAACCTAGCCTGACCTGACCTGACTATTCCTAATTTGATATTACCTGCCCTGCCCTTTCCTAACTTCACTTCCATACTCGCAATAACACAACCGTGCTTCCCGGTACACAGCGTAAGTGATACTCGCCTATAAAATCCTTTCATCGGTAGCTTGGTTGACGTGGTACTATGTTCCCCAGTATAATTTCGGCTGATGCAGTTCGATCTAGCAAATCCATAAATCCATCAGTGATTTAAGCCGGGTGAGAAAGCAGAAAATGTGTGGTGATGTTTAGAAAGAGCCTTGATCATAGGAAAAGCATTTTCAATGGGGAACATCTAAAGGTATCGTAGGAATCACCGCAGTTTACGCCGTGCGTGCCCACCACTTCTCACCAAATTTAGGTCTTACAGGGATGTTCATCGGGTGAGAAGCAGCCCAGGTTTCACGAGTCACGAGAGTTGCCACTCTCGTCGCGATGGCTGACCTCTGGCATGCTGTAGGTGTCGATGGCCGATAGAAAAGTGCAGCCGGTGCACAAAACTAGGGAATGCAAGCAACGACATTTCCAGTCACTTTTATCCGTTTTCCAGCGCCAAATCCCATCGTGAAAAATGATGGAAGTGTCGTCTTTTCTTTACACTCCTCCCCACGTGCACATACCACCTGCGGCAACAATAGCAGTTTTGCTACCGAGTTTGGTGACTTCCGTGCCTACACCGTGGTGTCGGCTTCGAGTCGATCGGTCCGTGGGTTCACGAGCTATGTCGGCTAAACCAAATCGATTCGGTGCACTAAAATTGGTTTTTATTTGGTGGACTAAAAATTCGCGTCTTACGACGCACAATTTCCATTTTACACACTAAGCCAGGTGACGACACAGGGTTTTGGCGCTATCGGTTCTCCTGAGACTTTCTGCGCGTGCTCGGAAGTTGTGATTCTTTTGTTAGGATGTCGGCTTCTTCGTTTCCTGGGGTGCCACGGTGACTGAAGACCTACAAGAAAAGGACCTTCACGCCCATCAGATAAAGTATTTCAAATGTTTCATAAATGAAGTATGGCAATGCTGTGAAAAAAAAAAACAAATGAAGAAAATGATTGATGTCGGACAGATTTGCAGTCGGAATAATCGAGTACGCTGCGCATGGGATCACAGAGGAAACAATTTCAAATATAAAGTGGGGAAATGAGGATGACATGTAATTAATCGATGAAAATTGAGGTTCCGTCTGATAAAAGGTACTTTTTCGGTGTTCACGAAATAACCTTTAGAAAATGTTATTCGAGTTATTGCTGTGGTGGCTTCATGAATTAGGATCCTATTGCTAAGCAGAGCTTGTTGCTTGGACTCTGGCCACACCACTCGATCAATGAATTCCAGTTGAACGGCGGAATTTTGACCGGAGGTTTAACCCATCCCGTCTCGGGGGGATCTTCAACCGCCCCCCCCCCGTCAGGTTGTTCGCGGATAGTGGACATCTTACATGCCCAAATTCGGCATGCCTTTTCCCACATCAATTTGGCACATCAATTTGGCATGGGGCGCTTCATTTGCACCTAGCGGCGGATGTTCGAACTGTAAGCATGCCATTGGGTCGCATGGTGGCCGCGGCCGCTAGATACAAAATCTTGAAGATAATTGTCAAAAACAATGAAAGTATGCCATCTAGAGATTTTGCCCCACCAGTGATGGGTACATTCATAATTTCTGTATCAGCTGATACCACGATTGGGTAATCGTCAATTTTGTTCTAAGGTTGTCAGGTCACCGGATTCCCCTATAGCTTAAGCACGGGGAACGCCGGAAGCATGATGCGGTCGCATGTGAAATTGAATATTTTGATCAAAGGATGGTAGGAACTGAAAATGCCCCCTGGAACGCCTTCAGAATTAATCGCTCATTTCAATGAAGGTATTCCTGATCAACTCACCCTGCCCCTATACATCGTCAAATTTGATTAAAGATGAAATAACATCGCAACGATGTCTGCGATGACAACGTCCATTTGGTGCAGATGATAAGGGTGCTGGTGTACGGTACTTCACTTATTTTTTCTTCTTTCATATGAAACAAACCTTGTCTTAAATGCATTACTTACCAAGCAGCATCATATAGATAATGGTAAAGTCACCACATGCGAAGACAAATGTTTGTTTACGCCTTCACCGCGAAGCGTGTGTACAGCCAGCCTGCTTTGAGTCGGATCGAGTGGTATACAAAGTAATGCCAATTATTATATTACTCATATCTGGATACCTGTAGGACCTGAACATGATATTATAACATACCCTAAACCAAGAATGGCTTTTGTTTTATTTTATCACCCCTTGTATATGCCACTGCCCTCACAATTTCCACCGTTACTGAATCCACCGGCATCGGCAAGACGAGTAAACATCATAGGTGTGGAAACAGGGGAGAAGTGGTATGGTCCCCCACTTTTCATGGTTCAAGGGTTTTACCCCCCCCCCCCCTTTCACATACACATGCACACTTTTTGAGACGTTCCTATGCCTCCGGTGGACGTGGCCTAGACGAGAACTTTGACTAGGAGGTCACGTCCTTTGACGTGTGTAGGCTTACCATCAAAGCCCACCATAGTCCAACCCAATATAAATTATAAGAGTGAGTGTTGAATGACTGAAAGCGGGCACGCCTACTTATCCCAACTAATATAGCATATTTGAGCCCTAGGGGCCTGGTCGCTCAAGGCTTTATGTAATTTAAGTATAAGAATGATTGAGTATTTCGCAGAATTATTTTGCATACAGCATAACTTTTTTTTAAACATTTCGTGCCGTCTCTACCTCATCCAAAGTCCGTCACGACACCCATGCATGATGTCACTAAGAGTCCATGCAACTGCTAAAAAGTGGGGCACTTGTGTGCTGTTCATCAATGGAACGTTCACAAGCTCGGCGCCCCGCCACGACTTGAAGGTTGGTAAGATTCAGCCTTTGGATTTATGAAAACGCTTAGCCTCCTCGGGAGTGTACAACTGTTGTAGCTTATTCAGTTATTGTTGGGTAAATGAAATGATGACACCTCGCTCACTCCACCAGAGTGGTCCGAGAAAATCATTCCGAACTGTCGCGCAGCTGAAGTTCTGATCTAAGGGTACACCAACGTGCACGCAAGTGGTGGAAGTTGTATTTGAACCCTCAAGAACCATTAACTTTGAAATAACGTTGATTTTATGCTATCAATCATGATTAGGCAGCAAGGGATCCAACATTATTAGGGTGGACGGAATCAAACATCACCATGGAGCAAATGATCCAGGATCAGTAGGTTAGGTTTATAGGTTTTTCTAATATTTTACTGTAATTTTCAGCGTATATTGCAACACACAAAGCTGAATTTTCTGTATTCTTTGGTTTTTCAAATAAATATATGGGATTAATGACAAAAATGAGTGTTCACCTCGTTATGATTATGGTAATAAATGTAGTTTGTTTTGACTTTTCTTGATATTCTGCAACAGCCTTGAACAACACATTTACTGATATTCACATTCAACACCAATGCCTGAGGCATTGGTGTTGAATTTTGGATTTGGTGAATGGCAAACCAAGGGGAACAATATTCCACACTGGTGTTTGACATCATTAATATTTTCTCCAATTAACACAACCAGTATGTACAGTATTATTGGGCTTTAAGATATTCACAAGATAGGTTTTAGACACATGTTACGTGTAGGAAGCAAAAAAAGGGGTTAGGTTAAGTTTAGTCAATTTTTTTTAGTTGCAAAAATTACTCTTTGTTCCTCAAGTTCCCTTTCTTCTTCAACAGCATTATGCTGTTATAATTTGTATAATTTGATGTTTCAGAAGAAAAATTGTTCTACTTTGTTCTCCATCTTCCTAAATATTTTCCTTACATTAGAATTTAGTCTAGGTTAGTCTAGACCAGGTTGAATGTTTCCTTTTAATTAACATTATTTGGTATGCTATATGACCCAACCCAAAGCTCCTTTGGTATAAAAAGTCTTACTTTTCTGTCAACTAAGAAATATAAAATTGCAAAGGAAATGACTGGTCGCATCAAGCTAATTACCTTTCCAAATATTACTGGGAGGAAAAAACCGACAATTTCAAAATTCCCTGAAGGGAAAAAAATATATACCATACTTATGCGTACCATATAGGTATTGTGACTTGCAATTTTAAGGTATTTATTCCTTGTGAATTAATTAGCAGGACCAATGAGATAAGACAAAACTTTGTAAAATTTGTGTATTAGAACAGTTTCTCAATTCTTGGAATTTTCCAATACAATGTTTGTCAACATGATTAAGACAATGTATTCTATCCTTTATTTCCTTTCCTCCAATCCAATCATTTCCTCTGGCAATAACTACTCATCATTTGACAAGTAAAATCATACAAAGATGTTCTTTCATTCAGATAATATAATGTAAAATGTATGCTAAAATGAGATATCATAACATTGCCTGAGAAAACCTAAATAGCATACAATCTAACAGGCTTAATAATGTAACCTAATGTAACCTATCCACGCCTAATCTTCCAATTAGAAAAACAAACTATGAAAATGGAAAGGTATTAAACCATTTTTCCTAGCTGACGTAGCCTGAATTTTCTTTTTTCATTTAAAAAGAAGAAAGCTCAACTTTTGTAAAATGTTAATAATATTGAAAATTTACCCAGCGTACAAGCTACCTTGCTTAGATTAACCCTTTGTGTGCTTCCACCAGTTGTACCAGCATACACCAGTTTGCATCGGAACCTACCAGGCATGGCTCATTCTTGGACCTTGTATTCTCGGATTTAACTGACTTGGTTCAAGACTTGACTGTAGGCGAAACTGTGGGAAGAAGTGACCATAACATAGTCATATTCAAGGCACATATAAGGGATATTATCAAGGATAATTTGGTAAAGGTTCCAAATTTCAACAGAGCAGACTTTAACGGCATGAGAGCGGCTTCAAGTGCCATCAGATGGGAAGAAGAATTCTCCAATTTAAATGCCTGTGAAATGTGGGAAAAGTTCAAATCTTACTTGAAGGAAACTCAGATTAGACATGTCCCCCAAAAGCAAAGACGCAAAGGAAGGGTAGGAAAGCCAGCATGGCTTACACCAGACGTGATAAAAGCAATTAGGGCTAAGAAAACTGCATTTAGAGTTTTTAAAGAAGCCTCAAATGTCGTTAATCTAAAGGCGTATCGAAAAGCTAGAGACACTGTGAAGCAAAAAACCAGAGCAGCAAAGCGAGCAAAATAATTGGATTTAGCTAGAAACTGTAATGGGGACAGTAAAAAATTCTTTAGTTTCTACAAGCTGAGTAAAGTTTCTAGCACAATTGGTCCACTGGAAGTAAACGGGACTACATTGGGTGAGGATAGTGAGATGGTTGAGGAGCTGAGCAAGCAGTTCAAATCAGTGTTTACATTGGAAGATATGACCAATCTGCCGACCATACACCATAGTTCAGTGACATGGGATCTGACAAATGATGTTGATTTCATTGATAGTGATGTTGTTTACAATCATATCAGGAAAATAAAGCAAAATAAGGCAGCAGGACCTGATGAAATTTATGCTAGGATGTTGCGGGAGACTGAAAAGGAACTGGCATTTCCACTTAGTATAATATTTTGTAGATCAGTTTCACATAATGAAATTCCAACCGATTGGAAAAGGGCAAATGTAGTTCCTATTTTCAAGAAAGGAGAAAGAGGGAAAGTTGAAAACTATAGGTCAGTAAGTCTCACATCCCTAGTATGCAAGGTACTCGAATCAATTATCAAGGATAGAATAGTTAGTTATCTGGAAGGTAGCAGATTGATACAAGATACTCAACATGCGTTTAGAAAAGGGCGATCGTGTCTTACAAACCTCTTGGAATTTTTTAACTTCGCCACAGAACAATTTGATTAGGGAAATCAGGTTGATGTAGCATATCTTGACTTTAGTAAGGCCTTTGACAAGGTACCCCATAAACGGTTAATGATACAGCTTCAGTCCCATGGTATTGCAGGTAGCATCTTAAAATGAAAAGAGTTGTGGCTTTCAGATAGACAGCAAAGAGCGATGCTAAATGGTACAGTCATCATGGCAAAATGTTCTTAGTGGAGTCCCCCAGGGGTCAGTACTGGGGCCACCACTGTTCATTATATTTGTAAATAACATTGAAAGTGGCCTAAGCAGTAAAGTTTTGAAATTTGCGGATGATTCGAAAGTTTTTAGGGCAATAACAGGTCAAGATGAGCATATCTCGCTGCAAAAAGACTTAGACGAACTTGTGAAGTGGTCCGAAGATTGGCAAATGAAATGAAATTTTAATAAGTGCAAAATCATGCATGTAGGTAAGCAGCATATGAAGGCTCCATACTTGATGGGTGGCAAAGTGCTATCAGTGACTCAACAGGAGAAGGATTTAGGTGTTATTCTAAATACAAAACTGGGGGCATCAGAACAGAACAAGGAAGCCAGGAAGAAGGCACTGAGAATGCTCGGGGCAATAAATAGGAATGTATCATACAGAAGTGAGGAAGTGATCAGGAAGCTTTACTGTGCATAACGTCAGGCCACATTTGGAATACTGCATCCAAGCTTGGTCTCCTAGCTATGAAAAAGATTGTTGGCTTTTGGAGAGAGTACAAAAGAGGGCTACAAAAATGATTAATGGCATAAGCAACCTGGCATGTGAGGAAAGATTGAAGAAATTGAATATGTTTCACTTAGATATAGAAGGCTGAGAGGAGATCTCATCGAGGTCTTTAAATTTGTCCATGGTCTGGAGAGGGGATACCTTGGGGAAATGTTTGAATTGAACAGAAATGATGCAATTAGAGGTCATAAATTCAAAATTAAAGTTAACCGCAGCAGAACAAGGATAAGGCAGACTTTCTTCACCAACAGGGTAGTAGAACACTGGAACCAGCTGCCAGAAAACATTGTCAGTAGCAGCACACTGAACATCTTTAAAAACAGCATAGACAATCATTATAAGAAAAGAGGGCTTGCTTTTCAGTATTACAGGGAGGGCTGATTGACAGATCAGCTATCTGTATCTGTATCTGACATTCTCTGTCAGACATCTGTATCCCTCTCTGTATCTGACATTGACAGATCAGATACAGAGAGGGCAACTGGTTCAGTGTACAGAGTGCAACCAAGAAGGGCCCTTGTGGCTCATAGTTGCACTAATCTTTTATGTCTTTATGTCTTTATGCTTCATAAAGATTAAATGTGTGTAAAGCTTATCGTGGTTGCCTTAGACTACAATACCATTAAATACAAAAAAATTTAAGGTGATTTGCATTTTAGGGTACCCTGGCTGCCATTTAGCAAATTAACTTTTAAGATGATTTCTTCTGACAAGAGGTTAAGCTGGGTTAGGTTAATTTATGCTCCATCATCATTCCTAATATAATTATTCTTGGAATGTTGCCAAACTCAAAGCCCCTTTATTGCGAGCCTCCTGACATGCGAACATTTACAGAAAAATGCATTGGTCATACAAAATGAAAATGAAAAAAAATTATCTCCAAAATTTTCCAGGATAAAAGCTGACACAACTGAACCTAACCAAACATGTCTCCTGTTTTCTTTATGGAGTTAAAATACATGCAAAACATGTGCTGTGAATGCCTTAAAGTACAGCAATACTGGAAGATATGCACTCTTGCAGCAAATGTTTCATATAAAACTTCACCAGGAATGGTGTGTAGATACCCATATTGCCACAATCCTGCAAAACAAGGGACAAGCCTAGGCATACCATTTGCGTGTGGCATCCAAATCAAACAAATCTGAACACTGCTTCAAAACTTGAACATGTAGGTATCCAGACAAGGTATGCAAATCCAGCAAACTAACATTCAAATACTGGGATTGTATGATGAATGCTACCTATCCCCAGTTTCATAATGTGTATGGTCAATTTAGAATGTTCAGACATTCATATAATGATTCTGAGATGTTGTGATATTTCTGGAATTTTTTTCACTATATTATTTGCCAGTTTGAAAATTAAATATACTAAAAAAAACACATGTTCAGGTACATTTCTCACTCAGACATCCATTGCTCTGAAAACACATGTTATGGCTTGTGTCCCTGTTTTTTGTTTGTTTAAACCTGATGCAGCTAATATCACCTACTCCTATATCACCTAGTCATAATGAATATAATGCCATCAATCTTCATTATGGGGCCAAAACGTAAACAATCTATGCCATGCGGCGATGATTGCGCCAAGAGCGCCACTATGCGAACAAAATCAAGAGTATTTTTTACAAGAAATAGCGCATGCGCAGAACAGATGTCCACCTTCAACACTAGTATGTCCCATACCGTAAAATTAAAGAAAACTTGAAAACTCAAAATTTTGAAATTGCAAAAAGAAATGATTTTCGGTGGGCAAAAAATTGTATGGCGCTGGTCGATTTCGCTGTCCTATTCTCATTCCAAATATTTATATATATATATACCCAAAATTAACACTCCAGAGCCAAAAGCATAAGGTAAGTCGTAGAATTCGTGAAAATCCAGCCCCCTGGTGATGTCACTTTTGGGGGGAAGATTGTTTTGGGGGTGGATCCGGACCCTACTCTTCGAGCGCTTTCCCATGACACCTCTTTCGTTTCCGTGCAACGCTTACTTTGGATTTTAGAGGGAGTTACTATCCATCCCCCACCCACGAGACGGGGTGTGAGGATCTGACCGGAGAGATGGCGCGGTTTAACCCGCGCCGTCTTTCCTGTCAAATCCTCCCACCCCGTCTCTGGGGGGGGGGGAGGGGGGTGGAAGACCCATCTCTAAAATTAAAACCAAGTATCGCACGAAAGCGAAAGAGGTGTCATCGGAAAGCGCTCGAGGAGTAGGGTCCGGGTCCATCCCCCCAAAAAATCCCCCCAAAGTGACGTCACCAGGGGGCTAGATTTTCACGACTTTTCACGACTTACATTATGTTTTTGACTCTGGAGAGTTCATTTTGGAGGTTATGTGAAGAAAAAAAATTGGAATGAGAAAAGGACTGTGAAATCGACCAGGGCTATCAGTTTTTGGTTCCCCCCCCCCATTTTTTTAAATGTAAAAATTTTGAGTTTTGAAGTTTTCTTTAATTTTCCTCTTCCAATGGGTAGAGCAGACCGAGAAACGTTGTTGGAAGTCAACTTGCTCTAACAAAAACTGCTTACTTTAGCCACTGTGCTTGAACTGCAATATGGCAAATACGCAAAATTTATATGTAGTCAAAAACGAAAAAAAGAAAAATATTCAACTCGTACGTTTTGTTGCATCCGTAAAGATAAGCAAACGCTGAAAGTTTCATTAACATATCTGCATCCGTTAAAGCGCGACGACTGGTTTAACGTTTTTGGAGGTGACCTCACTTGACCTTGACTAAGTAGTTGACCCTAGATGACCTGACCTAAAAAAATTGAAATCAGCATGTCAAATTGATGTGGGAAAAGGTATGCCAAATTTTGGCGTGCTGCCGTGCGCCGTTCGTCCGCTATCCGCGAAAAACCTGAGGGGGTGGCTGAAGACACCCCCCCCCCCGAGACGTGCACCGACACGGCGGCCCGCTAGCTCGTCCCCGGCCTTACCGAGCCAGCTGCCAACTGGCCCTCCCAGCTGGGGGCTAAATGAGAGCGTATGAAGCGGCTCTAACCCCGTGCTTCCAGGACAGTGGGGACCAGTGCTGGCCAACGCTCTAATCAACTGAGCTACCGGGGCGTCACACAAGAGAGATGGCAATAGCATTTCTCTGTAAAGTTATCATCTTTAGAACTGTCGGTAAATCGAAGGGAACATGACAATAGCGAGACTAAAATTTATGAAATTTGTGTTGGCATGTTTAGGATAAAGCTGTGATGTTGGAGTGGTGATGCGATAAAAATGTGCCGTTAGGCCATCTGTCACGGTGGTGTAGTTGGTGGAGAAAGAACAGCTATGTGTTGAAGAGTGTAATGAAGTTGTGCAGAAAATGTTTTGACTCAAGATGCCAACTCGTTGGCAAAACCAGCTCGTTCTTCGGCTAGACTAAAATAATAATAAAATAGCATAAAAAGTAATGCAAGGAAACAAACTGAGTCCGTGAAAACATTTGTTTTGGGTGGGTTTGATGCGAATATGTTGAAAAGCATACGAATAATAATGACACAGAACAATGTAAAGGATTTGACGAAAAATATGCTATCATTGCAGAGGTGAAGTGGCGGTTCTGAGTTTGGGCATCAAGTAATTTTGCTAAATGTCATTGTTCCTGATTTTAGAGCAGAAAGAATACTTAGAAATTGTAAACTGTTCATATTTTCCAGAGAACCAATTTGCACCATTGTCCGAAAAAAGAGGATATAACATATTAACAGGCGTGTCAATGAAAAGGTCATTATCCCGTCCCGTCTCATGGGGGGTCTTCAACCGCCCCCTCTCAGGTTTTTCGCTGATGGCAGACGAACAGCACGCGGCAGCCCGCCCTAATTTGGCATACATTCTCCCACATCAATTTGACATGCTGATTCAATTTTTTTTAGGTCAGGTCATCTAGGGTCAACGAGTTAGTGAAGGTCAAGTGAGGTCACCTCCAAAAAAGTTCAACAAGTCGTCACGCTTTAAAGGATACAGATATTTTAATGAAACTTTCAGCGTTTGCTTATCTTTACGGACGCAACAAAACGTACGAGTTGAATTTTTAATTTTTTTCGTTTTTGACTACACATAAATTTTGCATATTTGCCAAATTATAGTTCAAATACAGACTTTTGGCTAAAGTAAGCATTTTTATAAGGGAAAGTTGACTTCCAACAACGTTTCTCGGTCTGCTCTACCCATCGGAAAAGGAAAATTAAAGAAAGCCTGAAAACTAAAAATTTTGAAATTAAAAATAAAATTGTATTTTGGGGGTCAACAAAAACTATAGCACTGGTCGATTTCGCTGTCCTTTTCTCATTCCAAATAATTTGTTTTCATATATTCCAAAATGAACTCCCCAGAGTCAAAAACAGTGTAAGTCATGAAAAGTCGTGAAAATCTAGCCCCCCTGGTGACATCACTTTTGGGGGAAAATTGTTTGGAGAGTGGACCCGGACCCTACTCGTCGAGGGCTTTCCGATGACACCTCTTTCCTTTTCGTGCGATGCTTAGTTGTGATGTTAGAGGGGTCTTCAACCGCCCCCCCCCGAGACGGCGTGTGAGGATTTGACTGGAAAGACGGCGCGGATGATGCTAAATAAAACTGGTGGAAACAATTTCCTTGTTGATTTGTTGAAAATGTCGAAGTAAAAAATGTCGAATGTCGATAGGAGGTGGCTGACCGGCACCTGATTTTGAATGGACGAGGACCAGATAGGACACCTATTAGATAAGGAGTGAGATGTCATGTAATACCGAGCTGCTTAATTTTCTAAAAACAATGCGGGCTTAAAAACCATATCGTAAGCTTTGCAGATGTCTAAAAAATACTGCGACTGTGTGTTCGTGTCTTTTTTAATGATCGTGCCGGAACGGATGGTTCCATGTATGCCCACAGTGGACCGGCCCATGGTGAGGCTCAGAACGGATCGTCCCATGTATGTCCACAGTGGACCTGCCCATGGTGAGGCTCAGAACGGATCGTCCCATGTATGTCCACAGTGTACCTGCCCATGGCGAGACTCAGAACGGATCGTCCCATGTACGCCCACAGTGGACCGGCCCATGGCGAGGCTCAGAACGGATCGTCCCATGCATGTCCACAGTGGACCGGCCCATGGTGAGGCTCAGAACGGATCGTCCCATGTATGTCCACAGTGGACCCGCCCATGGCGAGGCTCAGAACGGATCGTCCCATGTATGTCCACAGTGGACCGGCCCATGGCGAGGCTCAGAACGGATCGTCCCATGTATGTCCACAGTGGACCGGCCCATGGCGAGGCTCAGAACGGATCGTCCCATGTATGTCCACAGTGGACCGGCCCATGGCGAGGCTCAGAACGGATCGTCCCATGTATGTCCATAGTGGACCGGCCCATGGTGAGGCCCAGAACGGATCGTCCCATGTATGTCCACAGTGGACCGGCCCATGGCGAGACTCAGAACGGATCGTCCCGTGTGCGTCCACAGTGGACCGGCCACTGCTGGGATCAGCCCGTAGTATAGCACATCAGTCCGTAGTGGGGATCCGAGTGGAACACAACCGAATTGCAACAGTGAGCGAGAACAATTTTCTGTGGCAAGGTCAACACGAAATCACGTCGAGATTCATTTCATTGGACTGTGTCAATGTTTGTTTCCCCCAGGAACACTGCGCCCGGTGACCACGAGAAGATTAAATTCCGGGCCTGGGCCGGGTAGTCGGGCGGGCGGGACCGAGCTCTCACTGGGCACACACGCAGTCCCTACTCCTGGCTTCAACATCTCTGGAAGGATTTGAAATATTGTGTGCTCCCTTGAGTTGGATTCTTTCGCTGCTAAATAGATCATCAGTGGGCGGGGGATCCAGTACTTTTGATAGAGGTGGGGGAGTGTAAGGGGCATTTTTTCGGAAAGAAGCAATTTCCTCGTAGGGACGCCACTAGTTTGGATTTTTAAATAAACGCCGATGGAGAGTGATGCACTCAATCGTTTGTGAAGGGCGTCTTCTGCAGCCAGAGAGACGCTTTGTCCACTCATAGGGCCGCCCTTGGCTGAAAATCCCAAAGGAAGGCACTGAATACAGTGTCATGCACACCAGCTACTGGCATAAGTCATCATGTGTAAACATGATCTAAGACATATACTAGCATTAATTACAAATTATCGTCCCCAACTCCAACCTCTCTGCTGCATGACTTATATAAAAAATAGATTCTTGACTAGATAATCTATGAACTCTACTTTCAAATCCATTCAAAAGGACACTGTCCACTACATTACCAGGAAGCATAACCAATTAGGCGCGGCGGCTCAGTGGTTAAGCTGAGCGGCTGGCATGACAGAGGTTCGGGGTTCGGTTCCCAACAGCACCCGCTCCTCCGTCAGGGTGAGGGGCAGACAACGCCATATGGCCCCAGCTGGTGAGTGCGTCGTGAAGTTACAACCAAGACCAAACCTAATACATTGGTCAATGGCTTCTTGACATAGAACTTGTTGGCGTTTCACTGTCCCACACCTTGATTTGTCTAAGAGATTGATGACTATCTTGCGATTCCATAAATAGAAGTGCACCATTTGGACTGGCCATATCTAATCTTTCGCAATCTTAAATATCTCAATACAATTCCCAACAAAGATTGGATTAATCTATTATTAATAATTTATCAATTTATAAGGCCATCGGGTTCCACTCATCATTTGTTGCCATCATTGGCACGATGTATGTCACAACGTCTCTCCACCCCATGCACCACTCATTGCTGTGCTTTGAACACTTGTCCTCGCTCGTCTAGCACCCCGAGAGGTGCTGTACACTGGCACAAAGATGCCGTACACGGGTTGATACAAGTGGGGCGAAACCCGAGCCAGTCTTCTCCCGTATTGCACGGGAGTAGATTCGCTATCCTGTAGGAGAGCACACACTGTCCATACCACAAAAGTTCATCTGGGCGACCCGACCCGGTCCTGTCTGACCGACACGCTTTTGAAACCTTAATCACTTCTTTGCCATGGCGTCTCATGTTGTAATTCTTTTGTTCCGTATGAGACTTGAGACCTGCTTCACAACAGTGACAGAGCACAATAGCACACTTCCTTCTGTGGTTCAAGTCCGTTTTGCTTGACCACCCATCGAAAAACAGCGTGGTTATGCAGATAAGTTAAATCACAGCACATGCTGTATGTTATTGTCTTTCATCCGGGGTTGATACCGGCCTCGCGGCTGTTAACTTTATCTTCAAGCAGTTTTCGCCACAGTGCTCTCTTCCACGTGCAGATACCTTTCGTTCAATGGAGGTAGGTGCTGGCGGACGTTAATTAGGCGGTGGCGGTCCAGCGGCTCTGGCTGAGAAGTAGCCGGTTGGGTGCCGGATACGTGTCATGACATCATGTCAGCTGATCTGCGCACCTCTAGACCGGACGACCGTTTGGCCAGTCGGTCCAATGGACAGCGCCGCGCTAACAGGCTGTAGGCGGCATACACTGAACGCGGAGACTCTGGAATGAAAAGGTTCGTGGTACAACGTGCAACAATGTTAATTCTACAATCAGACATGTGTTCATCATGTTCTGCAAACGAGCCTCCACTTAGGCAGATTGCAGCCAATTCCGGCTAGATTTGATTGTTTTTCAGTGCTGATGTGTCGACATTGCTGGTAGTACTTTCACAATCTGGAACCTGTTCACTCTGCATTTAAAATTTGAATCAACTATGTCGCATCGCAATATGTTTCAGTACTTTCTCTAAATTAAACTATTACCACCAAATATTAATGCAATACGCTGTGTGTTCTCACGGGCCGCCAAGATAGTCCAGCTTCAGTTGGTCCACACGTTTCCTGTCGCGGCACGGCGCCCGATCCTGTGCTTGGAGCATGGCAGAACCGCATGGCCGCCTCTTGCTGGTAACTCGTGTCGGTAACTCGTGCACAGGCTATGTCACCTCACGGTGGCAAAGCATCTCTCAAGATAGCATCATCCCATTTACGAGTAGTCAGCGGGCACGTGCAGTGTTCTGAAGACTTCCCAACACAGGGCTGTCCCAATACACCTCGTGGTCGTTGGCTAAGTGACCGGTTGCCAGACGGACGGCCCCGACACAGTGGCTCCAGCCGTGTTTTCCGTCCGCTTCCAGCCGTCCCACGGGCACCAGCCAGCCTGACGTCTCTCGACATTCGACGCGATCGACCCACCAGCTGGGTGGGCTTGCATTAGGCAGCACCTCACGAGCCGCGCTGCCACAGATGGTGCGCCGCACACGGTCTTGTCAAGACGGCGAGCCGAGCAGCTGGTGCGCTGCCACACATGGTGCGCCGCACACGGTCTTGTCAAGACGGCGAGCAGCTGGTGACACTGCCACAGATGGTGCGCCGCACACGGTCTTGTCAAGACGGCGAGCCGAGCAGCTGGTGCGCTGCCACAGATGGTGCGCCGCACACGGTCTTGTCAAGACGGCGAGCCGAGCAGCTGGTGCGCTGCCACACATGGTGCGCCGCACACGGTCTTGTCAAGACGGCGAGCCGAGCAGCTGGTGCGCTGCCACACATGGTGCGCCGCACACGGTCTTGTCAAGACGGCGAGCCGAGCAGCTGGTGCGCTGCCACACATGGTGCGCCGCACACGGTCTTGTCAAGACGGCGAGCCGAGCAGCTGGTGCGCTGCCACACATGGTGCGCCGCACACGGTCTTGTCAAGACGGCGAGCCGAGCAGCTGGTGCGCTGCCACACATGGTGCGCCGCACACGGTCTTGTCAAGACGGCGAGCCGAGCAGCTGGTGCGCTGCCACACATGGTGCGCCGCACACGGTCTTGTCAAGACGGCGAGCCGAGCAGCTGGTGCGCTGCCACACATGGTGCGCCGCACACGGTCTTGTCAAGACGGCGAGCCGAGCAGCTGGTGCGCTGCCACACATGGTGCGCCGCACACGGTCTTGTCAAGACGGCGAGCCGAGCAGCTGGTGCGCTGCCACACATGGTGCGCCGCACACGGTCTTGTCAAGACGGCGAGCCGAGCAGCTGGTGCGCTGCCACACATGGTGCGCCGCACACGGTCTTGTCAAGACGGCGAGCCGAGCAGCTGGTGCGCTGCCACACATGGTGCGCCGCACACGGTCTTGTCAAGACGGCGAGCCGAGCAGCTGGTGCGCTGCCACACATGGTGCGCCGCACACGGTCTTGTCAAGACGGCGAGCCGAGCAGCTGGTGCGCTGCCACACATGGTGCGCCGCACACGGTCTTGTCAAGACGGCGAGCCGAGCAGCTGGTGCGCTGCCACACATGGTGCGCCGCACACGGTCTTGTCAAGACGGCGAGCCGAGCAGCTGGTGCGCTGCCACACATGGTGCGCCGCACACGGTCTTGTCAAGACGGCGAGCCGAGCAGCTGGTGCGCTGCCACACATGGTGCGCCGCACACGGTCTTGTCAAGACGGCGAGCCGAGCAGCTGGTGCGCTGCCACACATGGTGCGCCGCTCACGGTCTTGTCAAGACGGCGAGCCGAGCAGCTGGTGCGCTGCCACACATGGTGCGCCGCACACGGTCTTGTCAAAGGCGACCGAGCAGCTGGTGCGGTCGCCCACACGGTCTTCAAGACGGCGAGCCGAGCAGCTGGTGCGCTGCCACACATGGTGCGCCGCACACGGTCTTGTCAAGACGGCGAGCCGAGCAGCTGGTGACACTGTGCTGCTTCGGCTTGCATCAGCCAGCGCGTCACGACCAACTGGTGATATTTCGCCTCTATGATGCAGTTGGCACGGCTCGTCTCTTGGTCTCAATTTTTCGTCGGCGCATTTTACCCATACAGGAGGTTTATCGATGGAATTGCCAACCAGACTGGTCCTCCAGCGCATTCTGAGCAAATCGACGATACCTGGATACCGATTATAGAGGTTCATAAAAGGTGTTGCCATCGGTAGATGGATGGAAATAGTGTTGAAACAGTGATTATATGGTTCATTTGCAGTTGGAGCGGGATGTTGACAGTACTGGGCTGCAGTTGGAGTGGGATGTTGGCAGCACGGGGCTGCAGTTAGAGCAGGATGTTGACAGTACTGGGCTGCAGTTAGAGCGGGATGTTGGCTGTACTGGGCTGCAGTTTGAGCGGGATGTTGGCAGTACTGGGCTGCAGTTGGAGCGGAATGCTGGGAGCACTAGACTACGGCTGGAGTGAGATGCTAGCAGTACTGGGCGTGTTGTGCATGCACCAAACAGATGTATGCTGCGTTATTCATATATTATATGCATAATATATATTATGCATTACATCATTATTTGTAGCATCATATGCATATGTACCCAGCAACGCTGGGCATATATGTATGTTTTTATGCATCCATAGAAATACATGCCTGCATCTTACCAGCTAGCATTCCAGGATAATGACTTTTGAATTGACACTATGCACTTGATTGGCATTGGACATTGTGATCATTGGTCCGTGAAGGGTAAACAAGCCACTTCGTCCTGATTCAGGATTTACAGCTTCCACAAACACAACTTAAGCCAGCATGATGAGCTGAAGTCATTGATCTTGGGGCACGCATCCCAAATTTGAACCCACTGAGCCGAATTGCCGGAATAGGTTTTAATTCTCCACGAAATTACCGCACTTGCTCCAAATATTGACGCAAGAAGGTGTAGCGTCACGCGTTGTTAGCGAACACGGCTTCCGTCGGTGCAGGAAAGTTATGTCACGGTATCGCAGCATATTCTGCACCTGAAGCGGAGGAGCGCCGTGGCTCACCTCACCTGCCCGCTCGTTCGTTACACGTACTGGTTCGGGAATGGCCGAGTGGTTAAGGTGTCGGGCTCTGGGTACCAAAGGTCCCGGGTTCGACTCTAGCGCCACTCAGGACATTTTCCAATCCCGCGGCCCACCGGCGAAACAGCGTGGGCGGCGCCATTAGCCGTGAATGTACATAAAGTGTGTCGTGAGCCAACCAATAAACAATAAAAAAAACTGCACGTACTGGTTCCATACAGTGATATAGTGCATGTAGTAGCGACGTAACTTTAATGCCCATCCAGAATTAGCGCAGAAGAGTCTATAAATTAGCTAGTTGTTCCAGCAATTTTGCACATTTTGATATTAGCCCAATGTTGTTGAATCGAAAAGTGACCTCATCGCGGTTGCTGCCCTACTAGGTTCAAGCTGCTCCTAAATATATGTGATCTGACACCGACCCAATGCCGAGTCGGTACCGGCCCAGCACTAGCCCAGTACTGATCAGTATTGACCAAACTTCCGACAGCACCGGCCCAATACTGACGCAGGCACTGAACTAGCGATACCCAATGCCCACACAACACATGGCAGATATACGCCTTGATCTCCTCTCCCCAGGTGCGTCGTCTTACGCCTGTACTGGCGGCAGTCAGCCATAACGCCCACGCCGTCTCATCAGTGCGGACCTTGACTTGTAAGTCGGCGGGAGGGGGAAGGGGAGCGGAAGGGGCATCGTTGGCCGTGGCGGCGGGACACGCGTCTCGCCAGCCGCCACGGCCCGGCGGGACACGCGTCTCGCCAGCCGCCACGGCCCGGCGGGACACGCGTCTCGCCAGCCGCCACGCCCCGGCGGGCGTGCTGAGCACGTCCGCCGTGGGACCGGCTGCAATAATCAATCTGTTGCTGCTGCCAAATCAATACGATGCGGTCAGACGCCGGCCGGCCAGAGCCGCCGACTGCCCGTCTCCGGCACCGTCCCTGTCGTCACGTGGTGGTCCCCGGTATGGGTCTGTCGTCACGTGGTGGTCCCCGGTCTGTGTCTGTCGTCACGTGGTGGTCCCCGGTCTGCGTCTGTCGTCACGTGATGGTTCCTGATCCGTTTCTGTCGTCACGTGATGGTCCCTGGTGTGCCTCTGTAGTCACTTGATGGTCCCTGATGTGCCTCTGTCGTCATTTGATGGTCCCGGTCTGTATCTATCGTCACGTGATGGTCCCTGGTCGGTCTCTGTCGTCACGTGGTGGTCTCCGGTCCGTCTCTCACGTCACGTGGCGGTACCCGGTCTGTGTCTGTCGTCACGTGCTGGTCTCCGGTCTGTGTCTGTCGTCACGTGGTGGTCCCCGGTCTGTGTCTGTCGTCACGTGATGGTCCCTGGTATGCCTCTGTCGTCACGTGATGGTTCCTAGTATGCCTCTGTCGTCACGTGGTGGTCCCTGGTGTGCCTCTGTCGTCACGTGATGGTCCCTGGTGTGCCTCTGTCGTCACTTGATGGTCCCGGTCTGTGTCTGTCGTCACGTGATGGTCCCTGCCTCTGTCACCACTTGATGGTCCCTGCCTCTGTCACCACTGATGGTCCCTGGTGTGCCTCTGTCGTCACTTGATGGTCCCCTGTGTCTGTCGTCACGTGATGGTCCCTGATGTGCCTCTGTCACCACTTGATGGTCCCTGGTGTGCCTCTGTCGTCACGTGATGGTCCCTGGTGTGCCTCTGTCGTCACGTGATGGTTCCTGGTCCGTTTCTGTTGTCACGTGATGGTCCCTGGTGTGCCTCTGTCGTCACGTGATGGTCCCTGGTGTGCCTCTGTCACCACTTGATGGTCCCTGGTGTGCCTCTGTCGTCACTTGATGGTCCCTGGTGTGCCTCTGTCGTCACTTGATGGTCCCGGTCTGTGTCTGTCGTCACGTGATGGTCCCTGATGTGCCTCTGTCACCACTTGATGGTCCCTGGTGTGCCTCTGTCACCACTTGATGGTCCCTGGTGTGCCTCTGTCGTCACTTGATGGTCCCTGGTGTGCCTCTGTCGTCACGTGATGGTCCCTGGTTGGTCTCTGTCGTCACGTGGTGGTCTCCGGTCAGGCTCTGACGTCACGTGGCGGTCTCTGGTCTGTGTCTGTCGTCATGTGATGGTCCCCGGTCCGTCTCTGTCGTCACGTGATGGTCCCTGGTCGGTCTCTGTCGTCACTTGGTGGCCTGCGGCCTGCGGCCTGTATCGCAGTGACGGTCTTTCGTTTGTGTCTGTAGCAAAAGTAGGCCATTTATTGGCATGTGGAAGATCGGGATCAAAACATGGCTGCTCCGGGAGCAAGCGAACTCAGCCTCCCCCTTCTCACGCCACTTGGAAGCTGCATTCCACTGGAACTGTATATACGAAGCGCATGTATGTCTGTCTAGTTCTGTCCGTCTGTCTGTCTTACTCATATATGTTGCATGTCTGTCACATGCATGTCGTATGTCTGTCGAATGTCGGTCGCATGTCGATCGCATGGACGTCACATGTCTGTTGCATGTCTGTCGCATGTCTGTCGCATGTCTGTCGCATGTCTGTTGCATGTCTATCCCATGTCTATCCCATGTCTGTCCCATGTCTGTCGCATATACGTCGCATGTCTGTCGCGTGTCTGTCGCATGTCTGTTGCATGTCTGTCCCATGTCTGTCGCATATACGTCGCATGTATGTCGCATGCTTGGACACATGACAATTATCATTCACACACGATTTTACAACATGCCGAAATATTCATCCTAAAAAGGTTTTGCAAATTTTCGTCGAATCGTATCGATTCGAGGGGCCGTAGAACTTTAGGCAGATTATACGACCTATTTGTGCCTGTCATGGAAGCTAAGAAGCTCTGGAATCGGAATGCCACTTGGCAGAGGTGCATCCCCCCTCCCCAGCAACCAGAAATGCATTAGATTGAAGAATACATTTTTAGATTCTCGCCACACAAAACCAAAAATTGTATTTCACTCGCCTGAAGTGGTCTTTACTGCATGACCTTTGTTTTTGTTGGTCAGGACCTCTCAGGGGAATCCTGGTTGCACCCCTGGTTCTTCGTGCCGAATGCTCGAAGCTCTCCTCAATTTGCCTTCCGAACTAATATTATGTCCCAATGACTCCACTTTGGTTATGGCATTCAGCCATTTAGCAAACCGTCTCGAGCTTATTGCATTCCCGTCCCGAGCGTAATGTATTCCCGTCAATTTGATTGGTCGGCTTATTACCAGCTTAAGTTAAACGAATGTGGTCCGCTCCGTCATAGCCGTGCTAATGTGCTGGACTGAAGCTGGTTAAACAAAACCTGCGATCAATTCACGTTTCAGGCAGTTCCTGGCAGCTTCAGCCCGACTTGTCCAGGCGGTGACGCCCAGCGATGGCCTTTTTCGCCTCCCAATGGGCAAAGTGCGGCGCCCATTCACTCTGCCCGCACAAGGTGTCGAACTCAGAGAAGTTTCGAGCGACATCAGTTGAACGGCCACCTTGCTATCCTTGAATTGCCCTCGAGTCGCGTTCGGTACGTCACGACGTACTGTACGGAAGTCCAGGGCTGATGCAATGCTCACTTTGCTTCCCAAATCGCAACCATTTGCACGCAACACTGGGGTATGTCGCAATTGTGCGGCTTACTCAGAGAATGAGCTGGGGGAGGGGCAGGCAGGGACCTGTTCTCCCTCAGTGTTCGAAACAAATTGCATTGCTTCTTTTTCGGATGCAGGTCTGTGAATGCTCCGTCATTGTGAAACTAGCTAGCATAGCAGAATGATGGGTGTAAGTCTATGCTGACGGCACTTGGTGCGGGCAATTGAGTGATCGCTGAAAGAGAGACTGAGTGGAATTGCATTGATATAATATGCATATATATATATATATACACACACACATATATATATATAATCTGTATCTATATAATTTGTATTTACATACGTTCTATTTCGAATCTTTAATAAATATTGTATTTATATAATTTATCGGCAGCAGATCTGGCATCCAGTCCGAGTCACACTCGACTAGTCGGCACATGGCGCTCATTGCCATGGCGACATTCATTTAATCGGTTCAATAAGGGCCTATCAGTGTCTCCCATGTGAAGCATTCACACTAATGCTACGTTTTAGAGGCTCCAGTGAGGTGCCCCCCCCCCCCACCCCTCTTTTCCGGCGAGGAGGAGGGAGTGGCCGGTAGCACCCGGCTCCGACGATTGGTCGCTCTTGCGCCACAATCGGGCAGACAGCACCCGCCTCTCTGGTTTCGTCGCGCGCTAATGGTTGGGCCGATTGTTCCGGTCGTGAGTGCCATTACCGGGCGTGTAATGGTGGTGGTGCGGAAAACGCCCGTGGCGAGGGTTACCGACCAGAGACGCCCGCGACCACGCCCGTTGTTCGGTGGCCAGGTCCGGCGTCCACGTCCATTGTTCGGCGGACAGTTCCGGCGCCCACGTCCATTGTTCGGCGGACAGTTCCGGCGTCCACGTCCATTGTTCGGCGGACAATTCCGGCGCCCACGTCCATTGTTCGGCGGACAGTTCCGGCGTCCACGTCCATTGTTCGGCGGACAGTTCCGGCGTCCATGTCCATTGTTCGGCGGACAGTTCCGGCGTCCATGTCCATTGTTCGGCGGACAGTTCCGGCGTCCACGTCCATTGTTCGGCGGACAGTTCCGGCGCCCACGTCCATTGTTCGGCGGACAGTTCCGGCGTCCACGTCCATTGTTCGGCGGACAGTTCCGGCGCCCACGTCCATTGTTTTTCGGCGGACATGTCTGGCGTTCACGTCCATTGTTCGGCGGACAGGTCTGGCGGCGGCAGCTCTTGTGCGACAACTTCTGCCAATGGCTCTCTCGCGCTACAAGGCCCAGTGTCACTCAGGGTCACTCACTGGCTGG
The DNA here is from genome assembly GCA_034440575.1 of Imbricaverruca yamaguchii. Classification (NCBI taxonomy): domain Eukaryota; kingdom Metazoa; phylum Arthropoda; class Thecostraca; family Neoverrucidae; genus Imbricaverruca; species Imbricaverruca yamaguchii. Next base: position 27,406 of record JAOTOL010000629.1, on the reverse strand, counting down.
TGGGAAAGCTCAGTGTGACATGTGCCGCCGTGAACTTGGCTGGAGACAGCCGGCGTGGCCAAGATGCAGTCGCATCAGCATGAAGCTGTATCTCTTTGGAAGTCGAATGCAGCGAATTACCACTAGTGCTTCTTTCCTTGTATTTGCGGGCAGCCGTCGGTAAGACAAAAACAGGGGCTTGTATTAGGGAGATTCACGATGTACTTCGGGCTATTGCATACCTTCCTCATTATAAGTATGATATTGCAACAGGTAAACGAGTCATGGGTACAAAGTTCACACGCCCAAAGTACTTAACACACGCATGCACTGACAGCCTCCACCACCGTGGCATTTCCGACATACGGGACAACACCCATTTGGCCACAACTTGCTAACTGGTTCCATCTGCAGGAAAGCACGCTCAAATTGACCATTCGAAGATAAACACTCAGTAATTATTTCGAGAAAGTTTCTTCAATACTTCTGCACTAGGATTGTAATTGGGTTACTCCTGCTATACATTCCTTTAGCGGAACTGTTTTAGAAGAAACAAAGGAGAAAAATACTTCGACTATATTAAGCGCAAGATTTTCCATCGTCATCGGACCAGGGGTTAGATTTGTCGACTGTTTGCAGAGATCCGGGGGTGTGGCGCCTGCGATCCTTCGTGACGTCAAGGGAGACGAACTGCGTCAGGCTGTGGAGAGCTGACCGTGCTTACACAGATGAATGGTGCATCGAAGAGAGCCAGGTGACGACTAATGCTCCCGGACACACACACACACACACACACACAAATACACACACACACACACACACACACACACACACACACACACACACACACACACACACACACACACACACACACACACACAGACACACACACGCACACACACACACATACACCGAGAGAAAGAGAGAGAGAGGGAGAGAGAGAGAGATCATGTGATCAAGGTCACATGGCCAGACTCGGACCATGACGTTCTGCGTCCTCACAGGGTGTGATGGACCTACCCCAGGGGCAGATACAAGGGGCACTGGAAGCATGTGTCCCTGTGGAAGGTATCACCCCTCCAGCCCAGAAAATGCGCACCCAGACAAGTGCTCCCCTGAGAATTCCTGGATCAACCACTGGCCGACCGGGGTTTCGGAGAAGTTGGCGATTTGGAAATGTCTTACGGGTTCACACATGTACAACCTTCACTCATCCACACATTCACACACGCATCCACACACCCTTATATTCTGATCTTCCCGAGCTTGTCTTGTCTGCTTGTCGTCTTGAACTGTGTTGCTGGAGATACAGCTCACACTCGTCGTGTATTGCGAGACGTGATTTTGTCACGCCAATATCTAAGAACTCTCGTATCCTAATGAAAATGATCATCGAAACTATGCAGCGTTCCGGTCATTAAAACTGCTCGTTATATTTACCAGCTCACTGGAAAATATAATGAACAGCTTCAATTTGAATATTTAACACATGTATGGTTATCACCAATCGCTGGCATGTCGCAACATTGCAATCAGTGGAATGTATGTTTTTAACTGTGCCGATGAGTATCTCGGCGCTAGAGCGGAACCAGAGAGACACGACAATCCCTCCTGCGAGATGTCGACATTTTCATCCAACTTTAGATACAAAATCAACATAGACAGTAGTAGTAGTAGTAGTAGTAGTAGTAGCATAGGCAATACCCAAACTCTGAAATTCATGGCAACTTAATATTGTTGGCGGTGAGATTTGCGATTCACGACATTACCTTCCAGCGGTCGGTCCAGGGGTCGGTCCTGGGGTCGATCCAGGGGTCGGTCCAGGCTCGGTCCTGGGGTCGGTCCAGGGGTCGGTCCTGGGGTCGGTCCAGGGGTCGGTCCAGGGGTCGGTCCAGGGGTCGGTCCAGGCTCGGTCCTGGGGTCTGTCGGGGGTCGGTCCAGCGGTCGGTCCATGACTCGGTCCTGGGGTGGGTCCTGGGGTCGGTCCATGACTCGGTCCTGGGGTCTGTCAGGGGTCGGTCCAGGCTCGGTCCTGGGGTCTGTCGGGGGTCGGTCCAGGGGTCGGTCCAGGGGTCGGTCCAGGGGTCGGTCCAGGGGTCGGTCCAGGGGTCGGTCCAGGCTCGGTTCTGGGGTCGGTCCTGGAATCGGTCCAGGGGTCGGTCCTGGAATCGGTCCAGGGGTCGGTCCTGGGGTCGGTCCTGGGGTCGGTCCAGGGGTCGGTCCAGGCTCGGTCCTGGGGTCGGTCCTGGGGTCGGTCCAGGGGTCGGTCCATGACTCGGTCCTGGGGTCGGTCCAGGGGTCGGTCCAGGCTCGGTCCTGGGGTCTGTCAGGGGTCGGGGTAGTTCAGTCGGTAGGAAATTCCACTCGTGATCTCGAGGTGGTGGCTCCGTCTCTGACAATCGAGACTGCCGAGCCTATCCGCGGTTAATCGACTCGAGATGTTGGCGACGCTATACAGGCAGTCCCTTTTACAGTCGTAACATAGCCCAACATTCTCCTTATCACACTACTCTGTCAGCCAAGCCACGTCAGGCACGTGTCTCGCCGTACCTCAGGTCAATGCCCTGGCATCGAGCGATCTTCCATTTATGTTCCTGAATGTTTTAACTCCTACCCTGTCATGGAGCTAAGTTATAGTTTGTCAACTTCTCAATGCCAGTCTCGCTTGCATTATTCAGCGAAATTCATCTATGCATTTATAATCTCCGGGTTGTTTTGGGCTGCAAAATGCAATGCATAAGTAATTCTGTTCGGAAATGTCTCGACCCTAAGTGGCCAACACTGTGACCACTGCCACACTGGACGTAAGCAATGCCGGATATATGAACGGATGTAAGCAATGCTGGACGTAAGCTATGATATATGAATAGCTTGTCGGCCGACCAGCTATTCGAGTGTATGGATATACCAGATATATGAACAACGCAGTAGCAGTCGCTCTCCTTTCTGTACGCACCTAAGCTTTCTTTAAGCCAAACTTACGGGAGGCTGTAAAGGCTGATGACAACCTGAGTAGGGATTAGGGAGTAGGGATGACAACACGAGTAGGGAGCGATGAAGCCCGACCAGCTGTCCGGCGGATCGCCCCTACCTTGAGCTGGGAAGGTTGTCAGAGCTGGTGTTGACATATGTACCCCATGCCGGCCACATCAGGTAGACACAGCGACAGTGGGACCAGTGGACGCGGGTGGGACTAGTGGCACCAATATCGGTGGGTCCAGGTGGGACCAGTGGCACCAATGTCGTGGGTTCAGGTGGGACCAGTGGCACCAATGTCGGTGGGTTCAGGTGGAACCAGTGGCACCAATGTCGTGGGTTCAGGTGGGGCCAGTGGCACCAATGTCGTTGAGTTCGGGTGGGACCAGTGGCACCAATGTCGTGGGTTCAGGTGGGGCCAGTGGCACCAATGTCGGTGGGTTCAGGTGGGACCAGTGTCACCAATGTCGTGGGTTCAGGTGGGACCAGTGGCACCAATGTCGTTGGGTTCAGGTGGGACCAGTGGCACCAATGTCGTTGGGTTCAGGTGGGACCAGTTGCACCAATGTCGGTGGGTCCGGGTGGGACCAGTGGCACCAATGTCGGTGGGTTCAGGTGGGACCAGTGGCACCAATGTCGTGGGTTCAGGTGGGGCCAGTGGCACCAATGTCGGTGGGTTCAGGTGGGACCAGTGGCACCAATGTCGTGGGTTCAGGTGGGACCAGTGGCACCAATGTCGGTGGGTCCGGGTGGGACCAGTGGCACCAATGTCGGTGGGTTCAGGTGGGACCAGTGGCACCAATGTCGTGGGTTCAGGTGGGACCAGTGGCACCAATGTCGGTGGGTTCAGGTGGGACCAGTGGCACCAATGTCGGTGGGTTCAGGTGGGACCAGTGGCACCAATGTCGGTGGGTTCAGGTGGGACCAGTGGCACCAATGTCGGTGGGTTCAGGTGGGACCAGTGACACCAGAACTTCGATTGCTGAACTTCGCATCAGAGACGCAAGCCGTATGGTGATTGCATCAGCATGAGCTCACCAGAATCCGTCGAGTAATTATCGCCTTAATATATTGGCGATTTGCTTGGCATTGGGGCGATACTTCAGCAGCAGAAAGCGCCGTGGAACACAAGGCTGGTTAGCTGAGACACACTGATGTGTCGGATTGTTGGAGACGTTTGTCATGAGTACTGGATTGAAGAATACGTTTGTCATGAGTGCTGGCGAAGTGCGAGAATTCGTATGGTGGGTATCTTCAAGCCATGCATTAAGCGACAAGACAGGAGCACTGGCAGGACGGTCTTTCAGTGCGCACGGACGCAGGAACATTCTTTTGATGGCTATACCTTGGGAAATATATGGCGAGCACAAGCCCTAGATGAGGCCATTTGTGGCCGACGAGTATCCATCTGCAATGGAAAAGGAACCTTCGGTTGATTTTATGTGCTGAAAAATAATGCATCAAACCCTTGGTGACCAACGAGTCCGTCCCTCTTCGACAGTTTTCGAAGCACCGTTTCTGATGCCAAGACAGCCCTTCGGAACGTGCGAGGGCTTGGTGGATTTCAAGCTGCCTGATACACAAGGCTATGTTTTGTATTCCCATACATTATAACGATATGAAGTATATCAAGCGTATCAAGTATGGCCATATACCGTAAGAAACCAACAGCTTTCCAAGTAGAAAATTTGGGCTGACGAGAAGAGAACTTCATTGCAAGTTCGCATATATATTTATCGAAATTGCGAACACTAGTCGAGAACGGGTCTAATCACAAGTAACCGGAACACTAGTCGCAAGAACCGTTCGCGCGGTGTTACAGCGATGAGGGTGGACTGGGCAGGGCTAGACCAGCTCATCACCCACACGACGCACAGGGCACGTGGCGCCGACTGGTGCCGCCGCTCAGCGTGGTGCCGCCGCTGCTCAGCTGATGCCACACCGAGAGGCACCAGGGACGTCATGCCACAATGTCACGTGCGGTGCTACGCCACACGCCCAGACGATGCCAGGAGCACCTGCTGGCTCAGAGCTGCACCAGTCTCTTTCCGGTTGGACGGTAGGCTCGTTGCAGTCCACTCGGAGCACGAACAGAGTAACACTGCAGTTAGACGCGTTTTCCATCAGTGTTTAATCTTGCGTAGCACGCGCGTGGAGCGTATGTCACCAGCATAATCCTATTGCTGGCAGCCGGCCACACGAGATAGACTTGTCCCCGGAAATTCTGCGACAACAGCCGGCGCTGGCCTGTCCCGCCCCGCTCAGCTACCGGCACCTGACCAGCCGGCGCTGGCCTATCCCGCCCCGCTCAGCTACCGGCACCTGACCAGCCGGCGCTGGCCTATCCCGCCCCGCTCAGCTACCGGCACCTGACCAGCCGGCGCGGGCCTATCCCGCCCGGCTCAGCTACCGGCACCTGACCAGCCGGCGCTGGCCTATCCCGCCCCGCTCAGCTACCGGCACCTGACCAGCCAGCGCTGGCCTATCCCGCCCCGCTCAGCTACCGGCACCTGACCAGCCGGCGCTGGCCTATCCCGCCCCGCTCAGCTACCGGCACCTGACCAGCCGGCGCTGGCCTATCCCGCCCTGCTCAGCTACCGGCACCTGACCAGCCGGCGCTGGCCTATCCCGCCCCGCTCAGCTACCGGCACCTGACCAGCCGGCGCGGGCCTATCCCGCCCGGCTCAGCTACCGGCACCTGACCAGCCGGCGCGGGCCTATCCCACCCGGCTCAGCTACCGGCACCTGACCAGCCGGCGCGGGCCTATCCCGCCCGGCTCAGCTACCGGCACCTGACCAGCCGGCGCGGGCCTATCCCCGACCAGCTGTTTCCCCCCTCCCCGCCCCACCAACCGGGGGCCTCCCCCCCTCAGCTACCGGCACCTGACATACGTGTCCCGTTCACTCAGCGTTTTTCAGCCAGTATTTTAATTTCAGCCGTACTCACAGGAGACCGACGGCGGAAAAGAGGCGGGACAACAAGTGACGCAGCAACTGAACAAATAATATGGCTGTCAGGAGGACGAACGGATGCGTTGATTCTGGTATGTGCAGGCGTATGGGAAGTCGACAAACAAATAGGATATTCCTGAACTCATGCATCGACATTCGAAGCTTTCAGAGTACACCGCCAAACCCATGAAAATATTAACAAAATTAAAATGATCGCTATTCACCTTACGTCCCCATTTCGCCACCGGTTTCTAAACCCCGTTATCCTCCAAAAACCACAGTATGTATTTCATGCTTGTAATCTACATGAAGTTATAGATGCTGATATGATATGTGGTATTTCGCTGGTGAGAACTTACTCTTGGAAGTATTTTTTAATCATTTCGTTGTAAATATGGTTTCAAATGCATGCTATATGTTCATCATATCCACTCTTTTATTGAGGCCAATATAGCTACACTCGAACGTTACACACAATGCACGGGACAGGCAATTCAGAGCACATCGTCACAGGTAGGAAGCATCCACACTGGAGAGGTCATTGCAGATTCTCTAAAAGCAAGTCGTTTTTGCTACTTTCTGAATGACTGGGCAGTGGTGGCAGAGGTACGGATCCTGTTCTGGAACATGTTCACAGCGAGGACGGCAGTCACGGATATTCTGGAAGTTCTATCCGCCTGCACCAGTGCGCGTCGAAGACTGAGATACCAGTGGATTCTTAAATTCCTGGATAGCAGATGCCGTATTGTGATCTAGTCTAGGGTGGAGGCGGCGGCGGCGGGTCCTCGGTGAATTCCACGGTGCCTGCGCCACCCTCTGCGATGTTGTCACTCGCACCTGCCTTCTTAGGACCTCCGCCGAACTTGAAGCCTTTGCACAGGTTGCCAAAACACCTGGGCACCCGACATATCCCGAAGTAGAAGAGGAGCCCGATGGTGACTGGGATCGCGAGCATGCCGGCGCTGCCAATGCCCGCCAGCGCCGTCAGCGATCCCTGCGTGGCCAGCACTGAACGCAGCACCCAGCTGCCCTTCGGGAAGCACAGGTGGCCCTCCAGGGTCAGATCAGGGCTGGCGCAGCGCAACACCTTCTCCACCTGCCACGAGTTGGGCACCGGCCGGCTGGCCGCCGCGCCATAGCCGACCGCCTCCTCGGAGCCGAAGTAGGCGCGCACCTTCTCGGCGGCGGCGTACTGCAACAGCAGCTGCCACTCCTCCTCGCACCTGCGCGAACATTGTTTGAAGTCGCGCGCCGGCGATACGACGGCCGTGCCGACAACGGTCAGCGCGCGCGCCACACCGCTGGTGGTGCACTTGACCTTCAGGTCGCGGATCTCGCAGATTGGCACGCAGCGGCCGGCGGCGCCACGACGCCGGCGTGGCGGGACGAGCGAGCGACGCAGACGTCTGAGGTGCTCAGCCCGCCGCCGCCTAAACCCCTGCGGCACGCCGGCACCAAGTCCCGGCATCCCAGCCGTGCCAAACGGTGGCGCTGGAACACCCGGGGCTGTTCCTTGTGAGCCAAGTCTTGCTCTCTTCATCGCCCTATCAATGGCGGCCTGCTCTCTTTGCGGCAGACCACCTAGATTGCCACCGCCCTTGGATGGGTTTCCCCTATGTGGTATTCCAGACATTCCGTTGTGTCTACTTCGGCCCCTTGGAATTCCTGCCGGCATGCCAGGTGACATGCCTGACGGCATACCGGGTGGCATTCCCGGCGGCATGCCTGGAGAAATTCTTGGTGGCATTCCTGGTGGCATGCCAGGCGGCATTCCTGGTACCATGCCAGGCGGCATTCCTGGTGGCATGCCAGGCGGCATTCCTGGTGCCATGCCAGGCGGCATTCCTGGAGGCATACCAGGCGGCATTCCTGGTGGAATGCCTGGGAGCATTCCTGGTGACATGCCATTTTTGTAACCACCACGACGGCCAAACGAGCTGATTGATGATTTTCCCCCCAGGTTCACGTGGCCGCCATTTTTGTAACCACCACGATCACCAAACGAGCTGATTGGTGATTTTCCTCCCATCTTCATGTTCCCGCCAGTTTGACACATCAAGCACGCGGAGGCGGCCTGCATCGGGAACGAGCCCTTGAAGCTGGCCAGTTCACTACAGTCGTTGGTGGTATATTGTACGGAGAAGCCAGCAGCGTGCTGCGGTTTCACAGCCCCAAACACCTTTTCCGGCACGACGTTGAGCAGCACAGCCTTCCGTAGCGCCGATTTGATCGACTCCTTGTCAACGGTGGCTTTGAGCTCCTCCTTAAGCCATGTGAAGTCCTCGACAGGAGCTGGCAGACGGCCAGCAGGACAGCCACCGACAGACGTCAGGCCATGTGGAAGGTGAGGGGAAAGACCTGGAGCCTGACCAGAAGGGAAGCCCGGAGGTAAGCCTGGAGCCTGACCAGAAGGGAAGCCCGGAGGTAAGCCTGGAGCAAAACCAGGAGGAAGGCCGGGAGGATGGCCGGGGGAAAGACCGGGAGGAAGGCCGGGAGGCAGGCCGGGAGGCAGGCCAGGAGGAAGACCGGGAGGCAGGCCGGGAGGAAAACCGGGAGGAAGGCCGGGAGGCAGGCCGGGAGGCAGGCCGGGAGGAAGGCCGGGAGGCAGGCCGGGAGGCAGGCCGGGAGGCAGGCCGGGAGGCAGGCCGGGAGGCAGGCCGGGAGGCAGGCCGGGAGGCAGGCCGGGAGGCAGGCCGGGAGGAAGGCCGGGAGGAAGGCCGGGAGGCAGGCCGGGCGGAAAACCGGGCGGCATCCCCTGGTCCATCCCCGATTGAGCTCCGAACGGACCTCCGTGAGGAACAGCTGAAGGGATACCTGGAGAAATGTTAGGGAGCCTCCCAGAATTCCCCGAATGAGAGCCTGGCGACATTCCTGAAGGCGGACTATGTGATCCTCCTTTGTGACCTTTCCTCTTCTGGTCTAAGATAGCCTGTATATCCGGTGGAATTCCTGCAGAGCCAACATCCTTCGATCTCCCTGGACTACCAGAAGGGCCCTGAGGAATCGGTGGCACGGCCTTTGGGAGGCCTACTTTGTTATGAGTCTTTGCTCGCATTTTCTTGATTTTAGCGAGAATATCGGGAGGAAGTCCAGGTGGTAGTGGTGGCAGATCACGCTGCACCACGTGTTCATCCATTACGGCTAATTGGCCAGCGGGCAGGTTCAATTTTTTCTTTGAGTTGTGAACGCTTCTGCGCTTGATCGAATCGTGTCGTTTGTCGTCGTTACTTTGTCTGTAATTTGGACTTCTTTGGCGATAGTTCCTTACCAGCTTCTTCTTCACTTCCGGTTTGCTTGGAGCTAAAAGTGCATCGCTATTGCTGGGAGAGTAATCGATGTAGTCGTTTTCAGTGATATCATGTGATCGTTTTTCAATCGGATCAGCTTGTTTAGTTTTGTAGTCTTCTGGTGACATACGCAATCCCACTCTTGTTCTCTGCCGACCCGTGCGCTTCCACAGGTGCTTTTGTCTTCGCTTTCGTAATTTCTTTCGATGATTCGGATGACTCCTCTGTACGAACGGACTAAAGTCCCATTCGTGCACATCTTTAGTTTCGGACAAGTTTGAGATAGCTTCTGATTTTAGTTTGTTGTCAATCATGGCTTGATCGATAAGGTATGTATGAATTGTACTATCCAGATTAGGGTCTCTTATGAATGGACCATTGTTCAGCATCACGATTTCTCTTTTTTCATCATCCGTCGTCTTGGGCGAAACAAAAGCTAATGAAAAACACTGAACTATAGCGAGTAAGATCATTTATAGTCAAATATTTGAAGAGTTAGATAGTTCTGGAAATTTGACATTACCTCAGTAGGTACGTACAAATCAAGTGAGCGAGCAGAGCGAGCTTTGCGCTTTTAATCTTGGAGCATCACGTGTAGCTACTGCTAACTGACTGACGTGCCCACTGTCCAACACTTGCATCAATATTTACCAAAGAAGAGCCTGCTTAGCTTGGAAAAAGTATATCTATTAAACCACTCTGAGGCCTATCACACCATAGCGTTCTCTCTTTATCTCGTAATATGTATCAGAAGCGCCATCATTTGTGAAAAATATCGAAACATGTAAATCAGTACCTGAGGCACCTGCACAACTTCCAGGGCCCTTGCGCTTATCGGATTTGTTGTCTCTGTCCAATAATAAATATTTATTAGCAAGTGCGTTGGCGATGAACGTGAAAGACGAATCAATATCATGCAATGACATTCTCCTCGATAATCGGAAAAGTAAAATATATAAAATTGGTCTATCCATTCTTGTCTAAAATCATAAAACGTAATTGTATATACAGCTATCCATTCTTCTGTAAAATTATGAAATGTAATTGAATATACAGCAATCTATTGTGCTATATATTTACATTATGATCACCAAATATTGTCGTGACATAATGAAAACAAGCTGCTTTAATGCACTCGATCTTGAAAATGATAAAAGTTCTTACCAATATGAAAACCTTTCGTGAGGTATTGCCAATTCTTTTTAGGGTTTCGTCCACTTGAGAACGAAAGCAATCCGAATTTGAATGGTTCTTTATAGCGTATCAAAAGATAGCATTAAAGTCATCACGGCTCCATCGTGTTGTCATGCAAGTTTGCTGCCGTCGGGATTGCTAAAATCCAGCCGTCTTATCGGCTAGACTCGGCAAGCTCAAATTCGTGTTGAGAATAGCTAGTCTCCGGTTGAATTCACGCATCATACTTCATCATTTTACACACATGCCTCTGCGTCTCGCACTAAGTTTGCGGCAAATGATGAAATTCTGACTTTGAGCTCGGTGCCATTTTATCGTTTCCGCCTCCCGGTGGTCTTCTTCAACGTCTATATGATGAGTAATGAGGTCTAACGATGCTCTTCTGCAGGCGAGTCATGGGTTATACTTTGAACACCCATACACGCCAGATAAAAGCAAAAGCATGTGCTAAACTTTTTGTCGGTTACTAAAAGCTCATTTTTGACGCCAGCAGAATTCCGAAACGACGCAATTCAGTGCCAGACAGCAGGACAAAAACATCAACGCGGACGTTGAGTGAATGCCTACCCCGAGGAAAATGTCGAGCGATAGATCAAGTCTACCGGGTCACGAACCATGTCTGTTTTGCTTCATCCTCTCTATATCTCACTTGCTTTCTCTCTATCCTCCTTTCTCTTTCCCTCTCTCTCTCTCTCTCTCACTCTCTTTCGCCCTTTCTTCTCTCACTCACCCACTGTCTACACTGTTTACTTCCTTCATTCTGCTTCACTTGTTCTCCCTCCCTCCCTCTCCCACCCACTCACTTACCCTCGCTCTCTCTCTCTCTCTCCTCCATGTCTCACTCTCTCTCCCTCTTTTTCTCTCTCTCCCCCTCTCTCCCTTTCTCTCTTTCTCTCTGTCTCTTTCTCTCTCTCTCCCTCTCTCTCTCTTTCACTCTCCCAGAGTGGGGGTGTATTCTCTGAGCCATAACGAAATAACGCCTAAAAGCCTTTGAATATATGGGTGGAGTACTAGTATTTTAGTAATTAGTGTTAGCAGGCGGTGCTTGAACACCCAGTAAGAATGACTGAGCATCATTTATCTTTCATAAATTTATCATCAAGCCTACGAGGATGGATGCTAGGTGGAAAAGCTTTCGAGGCCATCCGTCCATGCAAAGGACCATCGAAATTTATCAAAATACTTTGTAGTACTCCTCTAGTGCTTTGAACAAATCGTCCTCCAGAGGTCAGAGAGTGTCATAAAGTATTATAACTGTCATCATGAAGACAACTGCCGCAGGCCCACTGCCCGACTTATCCTACTGGCTTTCAAGGTCTCTCGTGCACCCAAAGGAACAGTCTGGGCATCCATTCGCCCACTCCAGCAGTTACAAATTATGTTGCACTTTTATGCTTACTTTAAGAATTGCATGGTTCCTTGCTATGCTTATGAGACGACTGTACCTGACTCACTCCTGTTCTTTCCTTCGCCAGAAGTATTTATGACATTCGGTTACCATCTTCACGAACACTGTTTTACGCCGAGTCTTCTGACAAAAACCACAGACACCCTTTGCGGGCGTCTGAGCGTACTCCTACCCGAGATGTGTAGCAATATCGGGTTCTGGAGCGTTGCCCGCTGCCGTCTCCTCTGACGATAAATCCGTCAGAGCTGGGCGACCCAGCTGACTAGAGAGTAGAGCCAGCTGACTAGAGAGTAGAGACGTATGCTTCCATTACGGCGAGCACCAACAACAAACCATGCGGCCACTTTTTCCCTGTGCGGCTCGGTATTAAGGCTCGGAAATTTGTTTGTTCGGGACCTGTACTATACCAGCCGTAATTACAAATGCCGGCGGCAGTACAGGGCAGGCAGCGCGCGCCAGCACTCTTACAGCGCAGTGGCGACGCACGCCGACACTCGTACAGCGCAGTGGCGACGCACGCCAGCACTCTTACAGCGCAGTGGCGACGCACGCCAGCACTCTTACAGCGCAGTGGCGACGCACGCCGACACTCGTACAGCGCAGTGGCGACGCACGCCAGCACTCTTACAGCGCAGTGGCGACGCACGCCAGCACTCTTACAGCGCAGTGGCGACGCACGCCGACACTCTTACAGCGCAGTGGCGACGCACGCCGACACTCTTACAGCGCAGTGGCGACGCACGCCAGCACTCTTACAGCGCAGTGGCGACGCACGCCGACACTCGTACAGCGCAGTGGCGACGCACGCCAGCACTCTTACAGCGCAGTGGCGACGCACGCCGACACTCTTACAGCGCAGTGGCGACGCACGCCAGCACTCTTACAGCGCAGTGGCGACGCACGCCGACACTCTTACAGCGCAGTGGCGACGCACGCCGACACTCTTACAGCGCAGTGGCGACGCACGCCAGCACTCTTACAGCGCAGTGGCGACGCACGCCAGCACTCTTACAGCGCAGTGGCGACGCACGCCGACACTCTTACAGCGCAGTGGCGACGCACGCCAGTACTCTTACAGCGCAGTGGCGACGTACGGTCAGAGAAGAGTAAACACCATCATAACCGAGCACCACTTCACTGACTTATCAACCCCGAGACACCGACGGCAGCACGCTTGGTAGTTCAGTCATCTGTACACCATGGGGGTAACGCTGTCAACCCCAGGTGGCTGCCCGGTGCTCAGTGAGATTTACTTCGAATTGATATGCCATGCAAGAGTTCGAAGCTCGCTAGATGCGAGACGCTGTCTTCGGAACAGCCTCGTGCTTGGTTGAGATGGCCTCATTTAGCAGTGCGTTGCAGCGCTGGTCAATATGTGGCTAGTGGAAACAGTCGTCACCATGGAAACAGCCATCACCATGGAAACGGCCATCACCGTCAATGAGAGTGCCAGCTTAGCAAGGGAATGCTCACTTTTTTGTTCTGTCCCTGTGCTAATGATATCGAGCCACGGTCAGCTTGACAGGCCACACTGTTGACGTATGGAATCTGGGAAAAACAGTTCGCAGCGCGAGCGATGCGGGGCAGGTTCATCGAGGTCACGCCAGGGCAATCGGCAAGCAAACAACATTTATTTGAGCTAAAGCATGCAGATCTGAAATAGCACACAGTCAGAAGCAAGTAGTACCATAACTGTTGCAAATGTGGCGACCATCCCACACGCGGTGAGGCGATGTGACCATCCTACACACGGTGAGACGACGTGACCATCCTACCCACGGTGAGACGACGTGACCATCCTACACACGGTGACGTGACCATCCTACCCACGGTGAGACGACGTGACCATCCTACACACGGTGAGACGACGTGACCATCCTACACGCGGTGAGGCGACGTGACCATCCTACACACGGTGAGACGACGTGACCATCCTACACGCGGTGAGACGACATGACCATCCTACACACGGTGAGGCGATGTGACCATCCTACACACGGTGAGACGACGTGACCATCCCACACGCGGTGAGACGACGTGACCATCCTACACACGGTGAGGCGACGTGACCATCCTACACACGGTGAGACGACGTGACCATCCTACACGCGGTGAGACGACATGACCATCCTACACACGGTGAGGCGACGTGACCATCCTACACACGGTGAGACGACATGACCATCATACACACGGTGAGACGACATGACCATCCTACACGCGGTGAGACGACATGACCATCCTACACGCGGTGAGACGACATGACCATCCTACACACGGTGAGGCGACGTGACCATCCTACACACGGTGAGACGACATGACCATCCTACACACGGTGAGACGACATGACCATCCTACACACGGTGAGACGACGTGACCATCCTACACACGGTGAGACGACGTGACCATCCTACACGCGGTGAGGCGACGTGACCATCCTACACACGGTGAGACGACGTGACCATCCTACACGCGGTGAGACGACGTGACCATCCTACACACGGTGAGACGACGTGACCATCCTACACACGGTGAGACGACGTGACCATCCCACACGCGGTGAGACGACGTGACCATCCTACACACGGTGAGGCGACGTGACCATCCTACACACGGTGAGACGACGTGACCATCCTACACACGGTGAGACGACCGACCATGCTACACACGGTGAGGCGATGTGACCATCCACACACGGTGAGACGACGTGACCATCCTACACACGGTGAGGCGACGTGACCATCCTACACACGGTGAGACGACGTGACCATCCAACACGCGGTGAGACGACCGACCATGCTACACACGGTGAGACGACGTGACCATCCTACACACGGTGAGACGACGTGACCATCCCACACGCGGTGAGACGACGTGACCATCCTACACACGGTGAGGCGATGTGACCATCCCACACGCGGTGAGACGACGTGACCATCCTACACACGGTGAGACGACGTGACCATCCTACACACGGTGAGACGACGTGACCATCCTACACACGTGAGGCGATGTGACCATCCTACACACGGTGAGGCGATGTGACCATCCCACACGCGGTGAGACGACGTGACCATCCTACACACGGTGAGACGACGTGACCATCCTACACACGGTGAGACGACGTGACCATCCTACACACGGTGAGACGACGTGACCATCCTACACACGGTGAGACGACGTGACCATCCTACACACGGTGAGACGACGTGACCATCCTACACACGGTGAGACGACGTGACCATCCTACACACGGTGAGACGACGTGACCATCCTACACACGGTGAGACGACGTGACCATCCTACACACGGTGAGACGACGTGACCATCCTACACGCGGTGAGACGACGTGACCATCCTACACACGGTGAGACGACGTGACCATCCCACACACGGTGAGACGACGTGACCATCCTACACACGGTGAGACGACGTGACCATCCTACACACGGTGAGACGACGTGACCATCCTACACGCGGTGAGACGACGTGACCATCCTACACACGGTGAGGCGATGTGACCATCCCACACGCGGTGAGACGACGTGACCATCCTACACACGGTGAGACGACGTGACCATCCTACACACGGTGAGACGACGTGACCATCCTACACACGGTGAGGCGATGTGACCATCCCACACGCGGTGAGACGATGTGACCATCCTACACACGGTGAGACGACATGACCATCCCACACACGGTGAGACGACGTGACCATCCTACACACGGTGAGACGACATGACCATCCTACACACGGTGAGACGACGTGACCATCCTACACACGGTGAGACGACATGACCATCCTACACACGGTGAGACGATGTGACCATCCCACACACGGTGAGGCGACATGACCATCCCACACACGGTGAGACGACGTGACCATCCTACACACGGTGAGACGACGTGACCATCCTACACGCGGTGAGACGACGTGACCATCCTACACACGGTGAGACGACATGACCATCCTACACACGGTGAGACGATGTGACCATCCTACACACGGTGAGGCGACATGACCATCCTACACACGGTGAGGCGATGTGACCATCCCACACGCGGTGAGGCGACGTGACCATCCCACACGCGGTGAGACGACGTGACCATCCCACACGCGGTGAGGCGACATGACCATCCTACACACGGTGAGACGACGTGACCATCCTACACACGGTGAGACGACGTGACCATCCTACACGCGGTGAGACGACGTGACCATCCTACACACGGTGAGGCGATGTGACCATCCCACACGCGGTGAGACGACGTGACCATCCCACACGCGGTGAGGCGACGTGACCATCCTACACACGGTGAGACGACGTGACCATCCTACACACGGTGAGACGACCGACCATGCTACACACGGTGAGACGACGTGACCATCCTACACACGGTGAGACGACGTGACCATCCCACACGCGGTGAGACGACGTGACCATCCTACACACGGTGAGGCGACGTGACCATCCTACACACGGTGAGACGACGTGACCATCCTACACACGGTGAGACGACGTGACCATCCTACACACGGTGAGACGACGTGACCATCCTACACACGGTGAGGCGACGTGACCATCCTACACACGGTGAGACGACGTGACCATCCTACACACGGTGAGACGACGTGACCATCCTACACGCGGTGAGACGACGTGACCATCCTACACACGGTGAGGCGATGTGACCATCCCACACACGGTGAGACGACGTGACCATCCTACACACGGTGAGGCGATGTGACCATCCTACACACGGTGAGACGACGTGACCATCCAACACGCGGTGAGACGACCGACCATGCTACACACGGTGAGACGACATGACCATCCTACACACGGTGAGGCGATGTGACCATCCTACACACGGTGAGGCGATGTGACCATCCTACACACGGTGAGGCGATGTGACCATCCTACACGCGGTGAGACGACGTGACCATCCTACACACGGTGAGGCGACGTGACCATCCTACACACGGTGAGACGACGTGACCATCCCACACGCGGTGAGACGACGTGACCATCCTACACACGGTGAGGCGATGTGACCATCCCACACGCGGTGAGACGACGTGACCATCCTACACGCGGTGAGACGACGTGACCATCCTACACACGGTGAGACGACGTGACCATCCTACACACGGTGAGGCGACGTGACCATCCCACACGCGGTGAGACGACGTGACCATCCTACACACGGTGAGGCGACGTGACCATCCTACACACGGTGAGACGACATGACCATCCTACACGCGGTGAGACGACGTGACCATCCTACACACGGTGAGACGACGTGACCATCCCACACACGGTGAGACGACGTGACCATCCTACACACGGTGAGACGACATGACCATCCTACACACGGTGAGACGACATGACCATCCCACACACGGTGAGACGACGTGACCATCCTACACACGGTGAGACGACGAGACCATCCTACACACGGTGAGACGACGAGACCATCCAACACGCGGTGAGACGACGTGACCATCCTACACACGGTGAGACGACGTGACCATCCTACACACGGTGAGACGACGTGACCATCCTACACACGGTGAGACGACATGACCATCCTACACACGGTGAGGCGACGTGACCATCCTACACACGGTGAGACGACATGACCATCCTACACGCGGTGAGACGACGTGACCATCCTACACACGGTGAGACGACGTGACCATCCCACACACGGTGAGACGACGTGACCATCCTACACACGGTGAGACGACATGACCATCCTACACACGGTGAGACGACGTGACCATCCTACACACGGTGAGACGACATGACCATCCTACACACGGTGAGACGACGTGACCATCCCACACGGTGAGACGACGTGACCATCCTACACACGGTGAGACGATGTGACCATCCCACACACGGTGAGACGACGTGACCATCCTACACACGGTGAGACGACGTGACCATCCTACACACGGTGAGGCGATGTGACCATCCCACACGCGGTGAGACGACGTGACCATCCTACACACGGTGAGGCGACGTGACCATCCTACACACGGTGAGACGACATGACCATCCTACACGCGGTGAGACGACGTGACCATCCTACACACGGTGAGACGACGTGACCATCCCACACACGGTGAGACGACGTGACCATCCTACACACGGTGAGACGACATGACCATCCTACACACGGTGAGACGACATGACCATCCCACACACGGTGAGACGACGTGACCATCCTACACACGGTGAGACGACGAGACCATCCTACACACGGTGAGACGACGAGACCATCCAACACGCGGTGAGACGACGTGACCATCCTACACACGGTGAGACGACGTGACCATCCTACACACGGTGAGACGACGTGACCATCCTACACACGGTGAGACGACATGACCATCCTACACACGGTGAGGCGACGTGACCATCCTACACACGGTGAGACGACATGACCATCCTACACGCGGTGAGACGACGTGACCATCCTACACACGGTGAGACGACGTGACCATCCCACACACGGTGAGACGACGTGACCATCCTACACACGGTGAGACGACATGACCATCCTACACACGGTGAGACGACATGACCATCCCACACACGGTGAGACGACGTGACCATCCTACACGTTGAAACGACGTGACCATCCTACACACGGTGAGGCGACGTGACCATCCTACACACGGTGAGACGACGTGACCATCCTACACACGGTGAGACGACGTGACCATCCTACACACGGTGAGACGACGTGACCATCCTACACACGGTGAGACGACGTGACCATCCTACACACGGTGAGACGACGTGACCATCCTACACGTTGAAACGACGTGACCATCCTACACACGGTGAGGCGACGTGACCATCCTACACACGGTGAGACGACGTGACCATCCTACACACGGTGAGACGACGTGACCATCCTACAGACGGTGAGACGACGTGACCATCCTACACACGGTGAGGCGACGTGACCATCCTACACACGGTGAGACGACGTGACCATCCTACACGTTGAGACGACGTGACCATCCTACACACGGTGAGGCGACGTGACCATCCTACACACGGTGAGACGACGTGACCATCCTACACACGGTGAGACGACGAGACCATCCTACACACGGTGAGACGACGTGACCATCCTACACACGGTGAGACGACGTGACCATCTTACACGCGGTGAGACGACCGACCATGCTACACACGGTGAGGCGACGTGACCATCCCACACGCGGTGAGACGACGTGACCATCTTACACACGGTGAGACGACGTGACCATCCTACACACGGTGAGGCGACGTGACCATCCTACACACGGTGAGACGACGTGACCATCTTACACGCGGTGAGACGACCGACCATGCTACACACGGTGAGACGACGTGACCATCTTACACGCGGTGAGACGACCGACCATGCTACACACGGTGAGACGACGTGACCATCTTACACGCGGTGAGACGACCGACCATGCTACACGCGGTGAGACGACGTAACCATCCTACACGCGGTGAGACCTCCGCCCAACCAATCAACACGAGACCATGACATCGCCGGCCACCGAAAACCGACCGGTCGCGCGACTACTCTCCGACTTTGGCGTGCCATTTGTGTGAAAGTTACCAATGTATTTGCAACCCACCAAAACGTGCACTAAGCACTCACATTGGGATAGACGAGGAAACAGCTAGGCAGCCTTATTTGCTACCGATATAATGAGGCAAAGCAACGTGTGAGTGAATGCGTTTTGTTTTACCCACCGGGACAAACAGATTGTTCGCCTTGGTAACATCGCCTTGGTGACTGCAAGCAATTGAAGTGGCCAAATGGCAGGCAACTAATGCACATAAACTTTGCTAAGAAAAACATTGCATCGCTTTTCCCTTGGAAAAAATTAAGCTATGCCGAAAGCAAATGCCAGACGACTACCGATGCTGTGAAGCATTTAAGCTGAGGCATCATTTACGACGACGAAAGGTAGTCACCACCTATGACGGCGATAGGTGAAGACACCACTCACGGCGGTGATAGGTGAAGACACCACTTACGGCGGCGATAGGTGAAGACACCAGTTACGGCGGCGATAGGTGAAGACACCACCTATGACGGCGATAGGTCGATACGTCACTTACCGGGGCGATAGGTGAAGGCACCACTTATGGCGGCAATAGGTGAAGACACCACTTATGGCGGCGATAGGTGAAGACACCACATACGGCGGCGATAGGTGAAGACACCACTTACGGCGGTGATAGGTGAAGACACCACTTATGGCGGCGATAGGTGAATATACCACTTGCGGCGGCGATAGGTGAAGACACCAGTTACGGCGGCGATAGGTGAAGACGCCACCTATGACGGCAATAGGTCGATACGTCACTTACGGGGGCGATAGGTGAAGGCACCACTTATGGCGGCAATAGGTGAAGACACCACTTATGGCGGCGATAGGTGAAGACACCACATGCGGCGGCGATAGGTGAAGACACCACTTGCGGCGGGGATAGGTGAAGACACCACTTATGGCGGCGATAGGTGAATACACCACTTACGGCGGCGATAGGTGAAGACACCAGTTACGGCGGCGATAGGTGAAGACACCACCTATGACGGCGATAGGTCGATACGTCACTTATGGCGGCGATAGGTGAAGGCACCACTTATGGCGGCAATAGGTCGAGACGTCACTTACGGCGGCGATAGGGGAAGACACCACTTACGGGGGAGCCCCCTCCGGCGATAGGTCGAGACGTCACTTACGGCGGCGATAGGTTAAGACACCATGTACGCCGGCGATAGGTCGAGACGTCACTTACGGCGGCGATAGGTCGAGACGTTACTTATGGCGGCGACATTGTAGAATCGGCGGCGTTTCAATGGATAATTTGCACAATGGTTTGGCACCACCAGTCAGCCCATTAACGACAGCCGGAGCTGGCAAAACATCCATTCCGAAGTTAGACCCAGTGTCGGTGGCTGTAGCTCATGTCTTGGCTCAGACCCACGCGTCGGCCGACCAGCAGGAGCTCAGGACTCTCGCCGCACTCGCCGTCCAGCTGCGGAGGTTCCTCGATGTCGCTGGGGGACCAGGCAGACTTTCCAGCAGTTATGTTCGAATGGGAAAGAAAAAAGTGAGGCAAGGGCGAGCAAAACAGAACACTTCAGCGTGAAGAGGATGAAAGCCAGGTGTCAGAAACACGCGGGGGAGAAATTGGTGGCACACACCACCACGCTCGCACCAGTATCCAGAAGACAATAGCACGCTTGCTAGCCGGCAATAATGCCGGTGGCAGATGGTGGAATGGAGCGAAGTCAAGTCTGCACGAACACCAGATGTATCTGATCCATATCTTGTTTTGACACTTCACAGGGTCCCATGACTATCATATATAACCCTCGGTAGTCCCAATTGAATGTTAATCAGTTCTAATTCCGGAAACTCTGCATGGTACCAGCAACTTAGCTCATCATGGGTCGTTTCCACCGTCGGGATGCAGTGAGGAGACGAACCTTTGGGGCCTACTTAGCTAGCTGTGCATATCCTTCGCTAATGCAGGGGCGCTGGTGGACCCTGAAGGCCATTCTCACGGAAACGGCACGAGTTAGCGTACCGCAGTTTGTTGTAGCTGATGGGGCGCCTTCTGCCAATCTTCTGGCCTATAAGATCGATGATGTCATACCAGGTCACCGATCCACGGGGTCAGGGCTGGGAACGCCTTGCAGCTCGGAGGAGAGGTTCACTAAATGGATCAGAAGCGTGATTATGATCGGTCCGGTGATGACAACATTTACAGGACGTGAGCATCCATAATTCGTCCGCTTAAACGAAAAATAGTTATGTGCTGAAAATAAAAGCAAGCATACATATAAATAAAGCTCAAATGTTCACTTAGGACATCTTCCAAGCTGCACAGATTGCTCCTGCAAAAGGAAGTCTGTCAAATAATATATATATATACATATATATGCCATCAAACCATTCCAATGGCCGAATTTGGGCGCAACGTGCCCTGGATGCGTTATGGAAACAATGCATTTAACTATTCTATAATAGGAATACATTTTTGCAGTGTAGTTTCTTATTGCATGCATATGCAATAAAGCTGTTCGAAAGAGATGAAAAGGCAGCTACTAGCCGACGCACGTCGGTGTCAGCTAGATGAGCAGTGGGACAGTTCCTGGCGCGAAAATGTTTTTTACACCTTTTTGGCATCAATGTCGTAAACTTTAAGCAACCATTTAAGAATTTTCGGAACTGTAGAAGTAAGTTTTAATTTACTGGCAGTGACCTTTTGAGTCTGCTGCCGGTAGAAAAACCGACATTATAACTGCCCGCCTATGTTAACTTCCCATATAAGTTGTAGGAAAAACGGCGAGAGAGCGACTGACCGTTCTGGCGCTCCTGGCCGCGGTGCTTCGAACTTGGCGCACGGAATAGAATGCTGGTTTAACGCGGTTTGACAGAGGGACTTGAATTGATTTGTGGCTGTGGAGGATTGAAGTATTATATCATTTAAACACTTCATTTTCTGGTGGATTTTCTTGGTTTGTGGAGGTATGGCGAAGGTAACCACTTTTACATCATCAATAAGAAAGGTGGTTTGTGGAAATGCTAGTTGCAGCTATCAAGTGGAGCTACGTAACATGAAGAACCATAGCAAAGCTAAGCATAATGGTGCATGTCATCGAGTTTAAAAATCGGGCCTTTGTTGTTGGAGGGAGATGGGCAGGTTGGACCAATTCCAATGAAGGCACAAGAAACAAGTAGGTATCTACGTGTCGTAGCCTTTGTGGGGCGCATGGGTCTTAGGCACAGTGCTGTAGTGATGAATAACTCCTTCAAAATGAAGAGGCTACTAGGATTTTAGCTAGTTTTCATGAAAATATATTCCTCCTCCTCTTAATTGTAGTGCACCAATCTGAGATTTATTCACCATCGAGTGTCTTACATGCCGAAATTAAAATGGGCATGCTCTGCAACTGGATGTTTTCCGTGTTTGCTTGATATGGGCTGCATAGTGTATATCAGCATGTTAGTATCTGATACCTTAGAATAAGGTAGTGAGCATCCAAGGATAATTTGTTGTCAATCTGCATTGCTATTTCCATCTAGGTATCACCTTTCACAAAAGTAGATAGTGTTCTGGTGATAGATCGTTAAATATAAACCACTCGGTCGATTTTGAGTACCACGTGTCTCAGATCTGGGTAAATGTTAACCCTCGCCAGCATTCGGCATTTTACCACCTTCGGTCGTATAGGGGGGGGGGGGGTACGACCCCCCTGGCGATTCGAAACCGTGCATGTTACGAAAACGAATCAAAGGCCAAAGTTATAGATTTAGGCGAGATCTTGCGATTCGAATTCAGTATGATCTTCTACGATCAATGGTTGACCTTCTAGGTGAGGTCAAAGGTATAATATTTATTTTTTCTGTATTTTCATAAGATAGTCGTCATGTACATCGAAACTACTGCCTAAATATGCACGAAATGACCAGAAATATGTGTATTGGGACCTTGCGAACATAACGACATGTAACACGATGCGATCGGACCAATATATCATGCACCGACTGAGGTCAAAGCCGTGACTCCAAATATCCAACTTTTTGAAAAGTGGTTCCAATGTAGAAGTTTAAAGTTTTCTAGGGTAAAAATGGACGATTCGAATACGGAACGAAAAATTGCCGTAGGTCAGCTAAAACAAGGTCGAATGGTCAAAGGAGGTCAACCGAGGTAATGGATTTTTGAACATTATTTTTCAATGGCAACCTATCTGGGCATCTGTATTTTTCATTAAATGTCAATAATTACCAGTCGATGTAGGGAACAATGTCATGTTTATGTGCCATTATCACGTATTTGTTGAAAACTGGTCGGAGGTTCTCCCCTGTATCACCTCATAACTCCGTGACCCAGCATGACCTCCCAAAAAAGTTCACGAAAAGTTGTCAAAAGGTTGTCCCAGATGGTACTGAAAATCTCAAGAGCGATCCGTTTATCGGTTTTGGAGGAATACACAAAAACCTTGGGGGTTGCAACTCCCCCCCTCTATACGGGCGAGGGTTAACACGCGTCCTGGAGGGCCTCTGAAAATTACACGCACTGGAGGGGGCGGATTCCGTCGCCTTAAGATCTCGGCTCCTATTAAAGCTGGAGCAACGAAATTCGCAGGGTGAATGGGTACGATAGTGACCTCTATTGTGTTCTTATTTCATGACTTTAGGTCAGTATCTTCAAGGTCAAAGAAGGTTAAAATATCAAACATTTTCTGGCTTTGCGTGGCTTAGCTTGCCACTGTTATGGATCGCTGTGATTGTGTTTGCATGTTCCAAAAATGCAATACAGATGCTAGACCCGGCATTTGACCTCATGCCACCTATATTGCACCACTTTATCAGATCATTACCTGCTCCAGTTACCGGAACCGGGCCGCCCGCCCGACTGCTCTGTTGTGGAGCTCAGCGCAATCGGCTTTGCAAAAAGGAGTGAAGTACATGAATAAAGTATGGAAATGTTTATGTACACAGCGACAAACAGTAGATTTCAGGATGTGTAGTGAGTAACATGTAAATTGACATCAATCGCATGACAGTCATTTGCATTTATGACAACATTCCAGTTGACCAGCTTTGGCTCCATTAACTTGTCATGAACTTGACCTGACTTGACCTCGGTGATCTAGCATGACTTTGAAACTACATAGTATAACAATATGAATCGAACAAGTCGCTATTGCTGCCAAGAACACTTCCCTTTTGCCAATATACCGGCAGCGCATCAGAGCTGATTTTTGTGGTCTGGCGCTGCGAATTTTGAAATTTAACTGCCCATAACTTTTTCTTGCTTTCTTGCTTGCTTCGTTTTTCTTCCTTGAAATAACACGACGGTCATTTTTCAACAAGTACACAAACACTGGCGTGTATCGGCCGTAAAATCTGGAGTTCTGTACGAGAAACCGGAGTGGTGGGCGGATTTCGCCCCCCTCCAGGGAGCGTGTTAAAACATCAGCTTTTTATGGCCTCTGGCCAATTCTTAATTAGGTAAAAATAAAACCGTAGGTCTGAAACTTTTGGTGTTCTTCAGGCCACGTCATGTAGTTTGGGTTGCTCATCCACTGACCAAGTCCCTTCAGCTAGCGTATAGGTAAGAATGAGGGAATACTGGTATTATTGTGCTTTGAGGTGTTCACGACACACGTTTTGCACACATTTTCCATGCAAAAAAGCAAACAAAAGCGTTTGGTTTTGTGAGACTAGGTTAGGCTGGGCTATTCTATTACACATTATGCTATATCCGATGTACTTCCTTGACATGCGTATCATGGCAGAATATGGAGCTCTAATACGAGTGCTCCATGCCTGTCCCATACAGTGCATATGCGTACCGTGCAATGTGTGACCTCTTCATATATGGACGCTCCACTCTCCCCACACGCACCACGATTTAAAAATTTTAATGTTATGCCTATGGTAGGGCACTAAATGAAATTTAATTCGAAACAAAGTATTTGAGCTCTTCTCCGCCAATGAATTCGGCAATGTTTCGCCTCTGCATGAGTGGAAGTTTGCTGCCATGGATGGGCCTGGTTGCAAACGTCTGGAGCTCCAGCAGCAGGTCAACCCCTTCGCCAGTAATGATTCCATTGACATGCTTTTCTGCTTTTTCGCAGTTTTTGTTTTCGCGGTGGAGCGCCACCTACCGTCCGGCCCCCATCATCCAATGTTAATCTGGCGCGCACGCCTGTTTGTCGGCGATACTCGAGCATGCCGAAATGAGATAGAGCCAGTCAAGCCTGAACTGCTTATCAACGCTTCCGGAAAGCTATCGACCTTTCGCCGGCGTGCAAAAAGCCGGGCGATCGTGATTCTGCCCGAGTCTGACAGCGGAAATCCGGCGCCGTTGGTGTCACTATCTGGAGTGGTGGCGTCACTATCGACTGGTGGCGACACTATCGACTGGTGGCGACACTATCGACTGGTGGCCTCACTATCGACTGGTGGTGTCACTATCGACTGGTGGCGACTCTATCGACTGGCGGTGTTACTATTTGGACTGGTGGCGTCACTATGGACTGGTGGCGTCACTATGGACTGGTGGCGACACTATGGACTGGTGGCGTCACTATCTACTGGTGATGTCACTATCTACTGGTGGTGTCACTATGGACTGGTGGCGACACTATCGACTGGTGGCGACACTATCGACTGGTGGTGTCACTATCGACTGGTGGCGACACTATCGACTGGTGGCGTCACTATCGACTGGTGGCGACACTATGGACTGGTGGCGACACTATCGACTGGTGGCGTACTGGTGGTGTCACTATCTGACGGTGGCGTCACTATCTGGACTGGTGGCGTCACTATGGACTGGTGGCGTCACTATGGACTGGTGATCACTACCGACTGGTGGTGTCACTATCTACTGGTGATGTCACTATCTGGACTGGTGGCGTCACTATGGACTGGTGGTGTCACTATGGACTGGTGGCGTCACTACCGACTGGTGGTGTCACTATCTACTGGTGATGTCACTATCTACTGGTGGTGTCACTATCTGGACTGGTGGCGTCACTATGGACTGGTGGCGTCACTACCGACTGGTGGTGTCGCTATCTACTGGGTGATGTCACTATCTGGACTGGTGGGGTCACTATGGACTGGTGGCGTCACTACCGACTGGTGGTGTCACTATCTACTGGTGGTGTCATATCGTCACTATTGACTGGTGGCGACACTATCGACTGGCGGTGTCACTATCGACTGGTGGTGTCACTATCTACTGGTGATGTCACTATCTGGACTGGTGGCGTCACTATGGACTGGTGGCGTCACTATGGACTGGTGGCGTCACTATCTACTGGTGATGTCACTATCTACTGGTGGTGTCACTATCTGGACTGGTGGCGTCACTATGGACTGGTGGCGTCACTACCGACTGGTGATGTCACTATCTACTGGTGATGTCACTATCTGGACTGGTGGCGACACTATGGACTGGTGGCGTCACTATGGACGCTACTGGTGGCGTCACTACCGACTGGTGGTGTCACTATCTACTGGTGATGTCACTATCTGGACTGGTGGCGTCACTATGGACTGGTGGCGTCACTATCGACTGGTGGTGTCACTATCTACTGGTGATGTCACTATCTGGACTGGTGGCGACACTATGGACTGGTGGCGTCACTATGGACTGGTGGTGCCACTATCTACTGGTGGTGTCACTATCTACTGGTGATGTCACTATCTGGACTGGTGGCGACACTATGGACTGGTGGTGTCACTATCTACTGGTGATGTCACTATCTGGACTGGTGGCGACACTATGGACTGTTGGAGCCACTACCGACTGGTGGTGTCACGATCTACTGGTGATGTCACTATCGTCACTATCTACTGGTGATGTCACTATCGTCACTATCTACTGGTAATGTCACTATCTACTGGTGATGTCACTATCTACTGGTGGTGTCACTATCTGGACTGGTGGCGTCACTATGGACTGGGTGGTGTCACTATGGACTGGTGGCGTCACTACCGACTGGTGGTGTCAATATCTACTGGTGATGTCACTATCTGGACTGGTGG
>JAOTOL010000628.1:27500-96997 GCA_034440575.1 Imbricaverruca yamaguchii | reverse complement strand
TCACCCGGTACTGTCTGCTGACGTCACCCGGTACTGTCTGCTGACGTCACCCGGTACTGTCTGCTGACGTCACCCGGTACTGTCTGGTGACGTCACCCGGTACTGTCTGCTGACGTCACCCGGTACTGTCTGGTGACGTCACCCGGTACTGTCTGCTGACGTCACCCGGTACTGTCTGCTGACGTCACCCGGTACTGTCTGCTGACGTCACCCGGTACTGTCTGCTGACGTCACCCGGTACTGTCTGGTGACGTCACCCGGTACTGTCTGGTGACGTCACCCGGTACTGTCTGGTGACGTCACCCGGTACTGTCTGGTGACGTCACCCGGTACTGTCTGCTGACGTCACCCGGTACTGTCTGCTGACGTCACCCGGTACTGTCTGCTGACGTCACCCGGTACTGTCTGCTGACGTCACCCGGTACTGTCTGGTGACGTCACCCGGTACTGTCTGCTGACGTCACCCGGTACTGTCTGCTGACGTCACCCGGTACTGTCTGCTGACGTCACCCGGCACTGTCTGCTGACGTCACCCGGTACTGTCTGCTGACGTCACCCGGTACTGTCTGCTGACGTCACCCGGTACTGTCTGCTGACGTCACCCGGTACTGTCTGCTGACGTCACCCGGTACTGTCTGGTGACGTCACCCGGTACTGTCTGGTGACGTCACCCGGTACTGTCTGGTGACGTCACCCGGTACTGTCTGGTGACGTCACCCGGTACTGTCTGCTGACGTCACCCGGTACTGTCTGCTGACGTCACCCGGATACCGTCTGGTGACGTCACCCGGTACTGTCTGCTGACGTCACCCGGTACTGTCTGCTGACGTCACCCGGTACTGTCTGCTGACGTCACCCGGTACTGTCTGCTGACGTCACCCGGTACTGTCTGCTGACGTCACCCGGTACTGTCTGCTGACGTCACCCGGTACTGTCTGGTGACGTCACCCGGTACTGTCTGGTGACGTCACCCGGTACTGTCTGCTGACGTCACCCGGTACTGTCTGCTGACGTCACCCGGTACTGTCTGCTGACGTCACCCGGTACTGTCTGCTGACGTCACCCGGTACTGTCTGCTGACGTCACCCGGTACTGTCTGCTGACGTCACCCGGTACTGTCTGCTGACGTCACCCGGTACTGTCTGCTGACGTCACCCGGTACTGTCTGCTGACGTCACCCGGTACTGTCTGCTGACGTCACCCGGTACTGTCTGCTGACGTCACCCGGTACTGTCTGCTGACGTCACCCGGTACTGTCTGCTGACGTCACCCGGTACTGTCTGCTGACGTCACCCGGTACTGTCTGCTGACGTCACCCGGTACTGTCTGCTGACGTCACCCGGTACTGTCTGCTGACGTCACCCGGTACTGTCTGCTGACGTCACCCGGTACTGTCTGGTGACGTCACCCGGTACTGTCTGCTGACGTCACCCGGTACTGTCTGGTGACGTCACCCGGCACTGTCTGCTGACGTCACCCGATACTGTCTGCTGAGGTTACCCGGCACTGTCTGCTGACGTCACCCGGTACTGTCTGCTAACGTCAGCCGGTACTGTCTGGTGACGTCACCCGGTACTGTCTGGTGACGTCACCCGGTACTGTCTGGTGACGTCACCCGGTACTGTCTGGTGACGTCACCCGGTACTGTCTGCTGACGTCACCCGGTACTCTCTGGTGACGTCACCCGGTACTGTCTGCTGACGTCACCCGGTACGTCACCCGGTACTGTCTGCTGACGTCACCCGGTACTGTCTGCTGACGTCACCCGGTACTGTCTGCTGACGTCACCCGGTACTGTCTGCTGACGTCACCCGGTACTGTCTGCTGACGTCACCCGGTACTGTCTGCTGACGTCACCCGGTACTGTCTGCTGACGTCACCCGGTACTGTCTGCTGACGTCACCCGGTACTGTCTGCTGACGTCACCCGGTACTGTCTGGTGACGTCACCCGGTACTGTCTGCTGACGTCACCCGGTACTGTCTGCTGACGTCACCCGGTACTGTCTGCTGACGTCACGGTACGTCACCCGGTACTGTCTGCTGACGTCACCCGGTACTGTCTGCTGACGTCACCCGGTACTGTCTGCTGACGTCACCCGGTACTGTCTGGTGACGTCACCCGGTACTGTCTGGTGACGTCACCCGGTACTGTCTGGTGACGTCACCCGGTACTTTCTGGTGACGTCACCCGGTACTGTCTGCTGACGTCACCCGGTACTGTCTGCTGACGTCACCCGGTACTGTCTGCTGACGTCACCCGGTACTGTCTGCTGACGTCACCCGGTACTGTCTGCTGACGTCACCCGGTACTGTCTGCTGACGTCACCCGGTACTGTCTGCTGACGTCACCCGGTACTGTCTGGTGACGTCACCCGGTACTGTCTGCTGACGTCACCCGGTACTGTCTGCTGACGTCACCCGGTACTGTCTGCTGACGTCACCCGGTACTGTCTGCTGACGTCACCCGGTACTGTCTGGTGACGTCACCCGGTACTGTCTGCTGACGTCACCCGGTACTGTCTGCTGACGTCACCCGGTACTGTCTGCTGACGTCACCCGGTACTGTCTGCTGACGTCACCCGGTACTGTCTGGTGACGTCACCCGGTACTGTCTGCTGACGTCACCCGGTACTGTCTGCTGACGTCACCCGGTACTGTCTGCTGACGTCACCCGGTACTGTCTGCTGACGTCACCCGGTACTGTCTGCTGACGTCACCCGGTACTGTCTGCTGACGTCACCCGGTACTGTCTGGTGACGTCACCCGGTACTGTCTGCTGACGTCACCCGGTACTGTCTGCTGACGTCACCCGGTACTGTCTGCTGACGTCACCCGGTACTGTCTGCTGACGTCACCCGGTACTGTCTGCTGACGTCACCCGGTACTGTCTGCTGACGTCACCCGGTACTGTCTGGTGACGTCACCCGGTACTGTCTGGTGACGTCACCCGGTACTGTCTGCTGACGTCACCCGGTACTGTCTGCTGACGTCACCCGGTACTGTCTGCTGACGTCACCCGGTACTGTCTGCTGACGTCACCCGGTACTGTCTGGTGACGTCACCCGGTACTGTCTGCTGACGTCACCCGGTACTGTCTGGTGACGTCACCCGGTACTGTCTGCTGACGTCACCCGGTACTGTCTGCTGACGTCACACCGGTACTGTCTGCTGACGTCACCCGGTACTGTCTGCTGACGTCACCCGGTACTGTCTGCTGACGTCACCCGGTACTGTCTGCTGACGTCACCCGGTACTGTCTGGTGACGTCACCCGGTACTGTCTGCTGACGTCACCCGGTACTGTCTGGTGACGTCACCCGGTACTGTCTGGTGACGTCACCCGGTACTGTCTGGTGACGTCACCCGGTACTGTCTGCTGACGTCACCCGGTACTGTCTGCTGACGTCACCCGGTACTGTCTGCTGACGTCACCCGGTACTGTCTGCTGACGTCACCCGGTACTGTCTGCTGACGTCACCCGGTACTGTCTGCTGACGTCACCCGGTACTGGCTGACGTCACCCGGTACTGTCTGCTGACGTCACCCGGTACTGTCTGCTGACGTCACCCGGTACTGTCTGCTGACGTCACCCGGTACTGTCTGCTGACGTCACCCGGTACTGTCTGCTGACGTCACCCGGTACTGTCTGCTGACGTCACCCGGTACTGTCTGGTGACGTCACCCGGTACTGTCTGCTGACGTCACCCGGTACTGTCTGCTGACGTCACCCGGTACTGTCTGCTGACGTCACCCGGTACTGTCTGCTGACGTCACCCGGTACTGTCTGCTGACGTCACCCGGTACTGTCTGCTGACGTCACCCGGTACTGTCTGGTGACGTCACCCGGTACTGTCTGCTGACGTCACCCGGTACTGTCTGGTGACGTCACCCGGTACTGTCTGCTGACGTCACCCGGTACTGTCTGCTGACGTCACCCGGTACTGTCTGCTGACGTCACCCGGTACTGTCTGCTGACGTCACCCGGTACTGTCTGGTGACGTCACCCGGTACTGTCTGCTGACGTCACCCGGTACTGTCTGCTGACGTCACCCGGTACTGTCTGCTGACGTCACCCGGTACTGTCTGCTGACGTCACCCGGTACTGTCTGCTGACGTCACCCGGTACTGTCTGCTGACGTCACCCGGTACTGTCTGCTGACGTCACCCGGTACTGTCTGCTGACGTCACCCGGTACTGTCTGCTGACGTCACCCGGTACTGTCTGCTGACGTCACCCGGTACTGTCTGGTTGACGTCACCCGGTACTGTCTGGTGACGTCACCCGGTACTGTCTGCTGACGTCACCCGGTACTGTCTGGTGACGTCACCCGGTACTGTCTGGTGACGTCACCCGGTACTGTCTGCTGACGTCACCCGGTACTGTCTGCTGACGTCACCCGGTACTGTCTGGTGACGTCACCCGGTACTGTCTGCTGACGTCACCCGGCTTTGAGTCACCGGTACTGTCTGCTGACGTCACCCGGTACTGTCTGCTGACGTCACCCGGTACTGTCTGCTGACGTCACCCGGTACTGTCTGCTGACGTCACCCGGTACTGTCTGCTGACGTCACCCGGTACTGTCTGGTGACGTCACCCGGTACTCTCTGCTGACGTCACCAGGTGATGTCTGCTGACGTCACCCGGTGCTGCCTAGTGACGTCACCCGGTACTGTCTGCTGACGTCACCCGGTACTGTCTGCTGACGTCACCCGGTACTGTCTGCTGACGTCACCCGGTACTGTCTGCTGACGTCACCCGGTACTGTCTGCTGACGTCACCCGGTACTGTCTGCTGACGTCACCCGGTACTGTCTGCTGACGTCACCCGGTACTGTCTGCTGACGTCACCCGGTACTGTCTGGTGACGTCACCCGGTACTGTCTGCTGACGTCACCCGGTACTGTCTGCTGACGTCACCCGGTACTGTCTGCTGACGTCACCCGGTACTGTCTGCTGACGTCACCCGGTACTGTCTGCTGACGTCACCCGGTACTGTCTGCTGACGTCACCCGGTACTGTCTGCTGACGTCACCCGGTACTGTCTGCTGACGTCACCCGGTACTGTCTGCTGACGTCACCCGGTACTGTCTGCTGACGTCACCCGGTACTGTCTGCTGACGTCACCCGGTACTGTCTGCTGACGTCACCCGGTACTGTCTGCTGACGTCACCCGGTACTGTCTGGTGACGTCACCCGGTACTGTCTGCTGACGTCACCCGGTACTGTCTGCTGACGTCACCCGGTACTGTCTGCTGACGTCACCCGGTACTGTCTGCTGACGTCACCCGGTACTGTCTGCTGACGTCACCCGGTACTGTCTGCTGACGTCACCCGGTACTGTCTGCTGACGTCACCCGGTACTGTCTGCTGACGTCACCCGGTACTGTCTGCTGACGTCACCCGGTACTGTCTGCTGACGTCACCCGGTACTGTCTGCTGACGTCACCCGATGTTGCTGAGTCACCCGGTACTGTCTGCTGACGTCACCCGGTACTGTCTGCTGACGTCACCCGGTACTGTCTGCTGACGTCACCCGGTACTGTCTGCTGACGTCACCCGGTACTGTCTGGTGACGTCACCCGGTACTGTCTGCTGACGTCACCCGGTACTGTCTGCTGACGTCACCCGGTACTGTCTGCTGACGTCACCCGGTACTGTCTGCTGACGTCACCCGGTACTGTCTGCTGACGTCACCCGGTACTGTCTGCTGACGTCACCCGGTACTGTCTGCTGACGTCACCCGGTACTGTCTGCTGACGTCACCCGGTACTGTCTGGTGACGTCACCCGGTACTGTCTGGTGACGTCACCCGGTACTGTCTGCTGACGTCACCCGGTACTGTCTGCTGACGTCACCCGGTACTGTCTGGTGACGTCACCCGGTACTGTCTGCTGACGTCACCCGGTACTGTCTGCTGACGTCACCCGGTACTGTTTGGTGACGTCCCCGGTACTGTCTGGGGTCGTCACCCGGTACTGTCTGCTGACGTCACCCGGCACTGTCTGGTGACGTCACCCGGTACTGTCTGCTGACGTCACCCGGTACTGTCTGCTGACGTCACCCGGTACTGTCTGCTGACGTCACCCGGTACTGTCTGCTGACGTCACCCGGTACTGTCTGCTGACGTCACCCGGTACTGTCTGGTGACGTCACCCGGTACTGTCTGCTGACATCACCCGGTACTGTCTGGTGACGTCACCCGGTACTGTCTGGTGACGTCACCCGGTACTGTCTGGGGTCGTGACTGAACGTGCTCTTGGAGCGAGGGACGCCCACCACACATCTCCGCCGTCAACTGCCACAGGCTGATGTGATCCAGATCGGTGATGAATACTCCCATCATTAGTCATGCCGGTTATCACTCATCAAATTTTAATCAATAATCACTCATCAACCAAGGCACCGCGGTGGGTGTATAGATCAGTGGTCAAATGAGCTGATGCATTGTCAAGGCGAGAACGATTTCGAAATGCGAGTTTGAGTCTGTGCGGCTCCGCAACCATTATCGGTAGATACGCACCACCAGGACTGCTCAGGAATTATTATCGGTAGATACGCACCACCAGGACTGCTCAGGAACCATTATCGGTAGATACGCACCACCAGGACTGCTCAGGAACCATTATCGGTAGATACGCACCACCAGGAGGACTGCTCTGGAACCATTATCGGTAGATGCGCACCACCAGGACTACTCCGGTAATTCCGGTATAATCCGGTATGACTGCATGGCTGTACCAGAACTGCTCCGAGATCATTATCGACATATGTGCACCACTAGGACTGTTCTACGACCATTATCGGCACATGCGCACCACCAGGACTGCTCTGAGACCAATGTCGGTAGATGCGCATCACCATGACTGCTCTGGGACCATTATCTGTAGATAAGCACCACCAGAAGGTATCCAGCAAGCATTGTGTTGGCAGTGATGTGCCTGTGGAGCAATTATCTTGAGCATTTGGCAAGTTGCAGAATACACGGTGATAAGTAGCGCCAGGTGACATTCCGCAGCTCGCTCACCGCCAGTTTCAACTGTAACAAAGACAAAGTCGCAAATGTGTTCCTGCATTTCTGAGCTGAGTTACGACTTGGTGTGTGCATGTTGAGATGCAGTCCTGATGCCATTCGTAAGGGAGCATTATTCTACATTACACTGACTGCAGTCATCAGTCTGTTTGTGCAATCATTTTCTATTGTGTGCATATATGCAGCATCGAAAACAAAACGTGAAGTCGATCCAACATGGTCGACCCAACATTTTCTCAGATGCTTTCTCTCGGCAAATGTTTCGAAAATCTCCCGACTTGGAGTGCCGCGCGCCGCGCGATCCCCCTCCCCACTGCCGACGGCAGACGCGGCCAGTTTATCCATTGTGAGGGAGCTGCGTCGCTCGCCCGAGACGCCTGGACCGTCGCTGCCGCCGGCCAGCGGACGACAAGGACGTGCCGGCTGGCGGTCTGTCGAGGCCCGTCACGCCGCCGGCAACTTCAGGGTCGCGCATCACCGCACCACACTGAGGCAAGACACCGGCCGTGTTGCGTAGAGCGGCCGCATCGTTCGCCGAAGGTCATAGCTCGATGATACGCTCGACATTTTGTGCTTGTTATGGCCTGTTTTTGCGCCCGGCGGCGGAACACGAGCAGATGCTATTTACCTCGAAATGTACAGACGCCAGCCCTCTCGTTATAGTCGCCACGAGCGTGTCAGCTGACTTCGGCATATCTGCCGCATGGTTCGCGGCTGGCGTGTAGCATCACAGCAGCACCTGACGTGAAGCAATACCAACGCCTGACGTGTAGCATCACAGCAGCGCCTGACGTGTAGCAATGCTAGCGCCTGACGTGAAGCAATACCAGCTCCTGACGTGTAGCATCACACCAGCGCCTGACGTGTTAGCACCACAGCAGCACCTGACGTATAGCATCACAGCAGCGTCTGACGTGTTAGCACCACAGCAGCACCTGACGTATAGCATCACAGCAGCGTCTGACGTGTTAGCACCACAGCAGCACCTGACGTATAGCATTGCACCAGCGTCTGACGTGTAGCATCATAGCAGCGCCTGACGTGTAGCACCACAGCAGCGCCTGACGTGTAGCAATGATAGCGCCTGACGTGAAGCAATACCAGCTCCTGACGTGTAGCACCACACCAACGTATGACGTGTAGCATCACAGCAGCGCCTGACGTGTAGCATCACAGCAGCGCCTGACGTGTAGCATCACAGCAGTGCCTGACGTGTAGCATCACAGCAGCGCCTGACGTGAAGCAATACCAACGCCTGACGTGTTGCACCACAGCAGCGCCTGACGTGTAGCATCACAGCAGCGCCTGACGTGTAGCATCACAGCAGCGCCTGACGTGTAGCAATGATAGCGCCTGACGTGAAGCAATACCAGCTCCTGACGTGTAGCATCACAGCAGCGCCTGACGTGTTGCACCACAGCAGCGCCTGACGTGTAACATCACAGCATCGCCTGACGTGTAACAATACCAGCGCCTGACGTGTAGCACCACACCAACGTATGACGTGTAGCATCACAGCAGCGCCTGGCGTGTACCATCATGCAATCTCTTGACGTGCAGCATCATATGATGCTTGCGGTGTGGCAGTCAGAAGTGGGATCTCCTATACTGCTGTTGGGTCTGTTCGTTGGCCCCACCAACTTCTTGTTGTCTTAATATGGTACCCTATGAGGCGGGGCCCACCAACCAAATTGGCAGCACTCATTTCCTCGATGCTTGGGGCCTCACCAATAATATTCAAACTTCTCAACCCATGCTGGTGGCTCAGGATTCAAGTCATTCAAGGGTCATAGTTGAACCGGTGGCCTTGCACACTCGAAGCACACTCTCGAACAGTGCTGTCATGGTGGTCAATGCGAAAGTTAACCAGATGCATGACGACTTTGCCCCGGTGGCCGTGTACAAATAATACGGCTATCTTGAAACACAACGTGGAGTATGGTGAAGCACCATGGCAGACGCCAAGGAGTGTTGGTGTCCTCGACATCAATTATCCACCGTATTGTTCATCAAATAAGAAACAACAATGAATCATCATCATGTGTCATCTCTCCTGGCTGCTAGTTCCCTGTGAACTCTAAGGGTGTGGCAGAATTTACCACTCCGCTAACCTTGCTCCAAGCAGAATAGATAGATGTGGTCAATCGCATGACGTCGCTCCATTCCAGAGCGATCAGAGCTATTCCTTTGACCTGGCACGTCTTTTGGGTCAACTTCTCGGTCAGGCCATGGCACGTCTTTTGGGTCAATTCTCGGTCAG
Organism: Imbricaverruca yamaguchii; assembly: GCA_034440575.1. Lineage (NCBI taxonomy): Eukaryota > Metazoa > Arthropoda > Thecostraca > Neoverrucidae > Imbricaverruca > Imbricaverruca yamaguchii. The sequence goes on along the minus strand of JAOTOL010000628.1, from coordinate 87,708 downwards.
GCCAAGGATATCACCGTCAAGTGTAGCCGGTGGCCTGTCCTCGCCGCAATTTTCGGACCCTGTCGTGAAAAAAACACAGCTTCGTGCTTCGCTAGTGATGATACGCAAACAAAATATGCAGCCCAGCACAATAGCACGTGCAACGTTCAAGCTCACCGATTACATCAAGGCTAAGTACCTGGAGGTACCTGAAACTATTTGATGAACCGGTGAATCCGACAGTTTTAAAAGTTACGCTTGGGAAAAGATACCTGGTATTACCAAGTTGGTGACGCTAACATATCGTGGAGTATTTTCCACATTGGTTGTGAGTATTGAGTCATTTACCAACATATACGTGCATTATCCTTATGGCTATATATGTGATGTGAAAAACAAATATAGCGAACCGTGAACATGAACATATTGCGAAAATACGCAGAATAGCAATTGCATGCTTCTGATAATACACCAGAAGATTCAAAACAACAGGAAGCTTTCACGGTGATCTTTTATTTACGTGTCACAAGCCTCATTTCAATGTTTTGTTGGTTGAACGAAGATTTGTTAGCCGAAATAGATCGTTTCGTTTGGGTCTATCATTTTTTTGTATCGTGAGGAGCATAAAGCGTTGGAATATCACCCACTTCGACTATCTCCAGGTCAATGACCTTTCGCAGCCTGGATCGGAAAGCTTTGCAAAATGTGCAGTGAAGATCATAATAAACTCATGATTTGGCGTCTCTGGGTATACTCATTCCGCTGCAATCGCCGAAAATCCAGAGGAGGTTGACCCATGTGAGCCACCCTCCCCCAAGGACACCACGGTGAGGGTTTATAACAAATGGACGCTGGCTCTGAATCCCGCAAAGCCCACGCAGCAGGTACCACACGTACACGACAGGTGCATCAGGTATCACACGTACACCACACGTACAGCAGGTACCACACGTACACCACAAGTGCAGCAAGTACCTCACGTGTGGACCAATGCAGCAGGTACCACACGTACACCACACGTGCAACAGTTACTACACTTGTGGACCAATGCAGCAGGTACCACGCATGTGGACCAATGCACCAGATACCACACGTGTGGACCAATGCAGAAGGTACCTCACGTGTGGACCAATGCACCAGATAACACACGTGTGGACCAATGCAGCAGGTACCTCACGTGTGGACCAATGCACCAGATAACACACGTGTGGACCAATGCAGCAGGTACCTCACGTGTGGACCAATGCAACAGGTACCTCACGTGTGGACCAATGCATCAGGTATCTCACGTGTGGACCAGTCCGGCTGAGTGTGAGAAACCTAGTCGGAAGACAATATTTCCGAAAGAGTTTCCTTCCTACGAACAGCTTACATGCCTGGAACGAAAGCTCGTTGACTGGTAAAAATATGTACCAGTATAGTCTGGGTGTGCTTGCCCAGAGGCCTCCTCTATCACGTGCCTACCTGGCCGTCTTAAGCCCATGACATCGCGTCTCTGGAACCGCGCCGCATCCGTCCCCGGATCCATCTGGTGTCAGGTGGGATGAGTCACCAGCCACTGGAGGCCAGGCTTAGGCCGCGATATTTATGTCCACATACGTTTTTGGCATGAATTTGGGCGCTCAGCGAGCCACTTTCGAGGAATCCATGTAAATCGCGTGGCTACGACAAAAACGCGACGCAGTTGAAACGCCACCGTCGATCAGCCTGATCATTTATGTATTATGCTATGCATAAGTCATGTTCAGGTTGCTTTTCACTCGGATGCGCCAGCTGATTGGCAGCGTCGTCTCCTGCCAGCCAGAAGGTTCTCCTCCTGCCAGCCAGAAGGTTCTCCTCCTGCCAGCCAGAAGGTTCTCCTCCTGCCAGCCAGAAGGTTCTCCCTCTCCTGTGAGCCAGAAGGTTCTCCTTCTCCTGCCAGCCAGAAGGTTCTCACTCTCCTCTCAGCCAGAAGGTTCCCCTCCTGCCAGCCAGAAGGTTCCCCTTCTCCTGCCAGTCAGAAGGTTCTCACTCTCCTGTCAGCCAGAAGGTTCTCCTTCTCCTGCCAGCCAGAAGGTTCTCCTTCTCCTGCCAGCCAGAAGGTTCTCACTCTCCTGTCAGCCAGAAGGTTCTCCTTCTCCTGTCAGCCAGAAGGTTCTCCTCCTGCCAGCCAGAAGGTTCTCCTCCTGCCAGCCAGAAGGTTCCCCTTCTCCTGCCAGCCAGAAGGTTCCCCTTCTCCTGCCAGCCAGAAGGTTCTCACTCTCCTGTCAGCCAGAAGGTTCTCCTTCTCCTGCCAGCCAGAAGGTTCTCACTCTCCTGTGAGCCAGAAGGTTCTCCTCCTGCCAGCCAGAAGGTCCCCCTTCTCCTGTCAGCCAGAAGATTCTCATCCTGCCAGCCAGAAGGTCTTCCCTCTCCTGTCAGCCAGAAGGTTCTCCTTCTCCTGCCAGCCAGAAGGTTCTCACTCTCCTGTGAGCCAGAAGGTTCTCCTCCTGCCAGCCAGAAGGTCCCTCTTCTCCTGTCAGCCAGAAGGTTCTCATCCTGCCAGCCAGAAGGTTTTCCCTCTCCTGTCAGCCAGAAGGTTCTCCTCCTGCCAGCCAGAAGGTCCCCCTTCTCCTGTCAGCCAGAAGGTTCTCCTCCTGCCAGCCAGAAGATTCTCCCTCTCCTGTCAGCCAGAAGGTTCTCCTCCTGCCAGCCAGAAGGTTCCCCTTCTCCTGCCAGTCAGAAGGTTCTCACTCTCCTGTCAGCCAGAAGGTTCTCCTTCTCCTGTCAGCCAGAAGGTTCTCACTCTCCTGTCAGCCAGAAGGTTCTCCTCCTGCCAGCCAGAAGGTTCTCACTCTCCTGTCAGCCAGAAGGTTCTCACTCTCCTGTCAGCCAGAAGGTTCTCCTTCTCCTGCCAGCCAGAAGGTTCTCCTTCTCCTGCCAGCCAGAAGGTTCTCACTCTCCTGTCAGCCAGAAGGTTCTCCTTCTCCTGTCAGCCAGAAGGTTCTCCTCCTGCCAGCCAGAAGGTTCTCCTCCTGCCAGCCAGAAGGTTCCCCTTCTCCTGCCAGCCAGAAGGTTCCCCTTCTCCTGCCAGCCAGAAGGTTCCCCTTCTCCTGCCAGCCAGAAGGTTCTCACTCTCCTGTCAGCCAGAAGGTTCTCCTTCTCCTGCCAGCCAGAAGGTTCTCACTCTCCTGTGAGCCAGAAGGTTCTCCTCCTGCCAGCCAGAAGGTCCCCCTTCTCCTGTCAGCCAGAAGATTCTCATCCTGCCAGCCAGAAGGTCTTCCCTCTCCTGTCAGCCAGAAGGTTCTCCTTCTCCTGCCAGCCAGAAGGTTCTCACTCTCCTGTGAGCCAGAAGGTTCTCCTCCTGCCAGCCAGAAGGTCCCTCTTCTCCTGTCAGCCAGAAGGTTCTCATCCTGCCAGCCAGAAGGTTTTCCCTCTCCTGTCAGCCAGAATGTTCTCCTCCTGCCAGCCAGAAGGTCCCCCTTCTCCTGTCAGCCAGAAGGTTCTCCTCCTGCCAGCCAGAAGATTCTCCCTCTCCTGTCAGCCAGAAGGTTCTCCTCCTGCCAGCCAGAAGGTTCCCCTTCTCCTGCCAGTCAGAAGGTTCTCACTCTCCTGTCAGCCAGAAGGTTCTCCTTCTCCTGTCAGCCAGAAGGTTCTCACTCTCCTGTCAGCCAGAAGGTTCTCCTCCTGCCAGCCAGAAGGTTCTCACTCTCCTGTCAGCCAGAAGGTTCTCACTCTCCTGTCAGCCAGAAGGTTCTCCTCCTGCCAGCCAGAAGGTCCCCCTTCTCCTGCCAGCCAGAAGGTTCTCCTCCTGCCAGCCAGAAGGTTCCCCTTCTCCTGCCAGCCAGAAGGTTCTCCTCCTGCCAGCCAGAAGATTCTCCCTCTCCTGCCAGCCAGAAGGTCCCCCTTCTCCTGCCAGCCAGAAGGTTCTCCTCCTGCCAGCCAGAAGGTTCTCCCTCTCCTGTCAGCCAGAAGGTTCTCCTCCTGCCAGCCAGAAGGTTCTCCTTCTCCTGCCAGCCAGAAGGTTCTCACTCTCCTGTCAGCCAGAAGGTTCTCCTCCTGCCAGCCAGAAGGTTCTCACTCTCCTGTCAGCCAGAAGGTTCTCACTCTCCGGCCAGCCAGAAGGTTGTCCTCCTGTCAGCCAGAAGGTTCCCCTTCTCCTGCCAGTCAGAAGGTTCTCCCTCTCCTGTCAGCCAGAAGGTTGTCCTCCTGCCAGCCAGAAGGTTCCCATTCTCCTGTCAGCCAGAAGGTTCTCCCTCTCCTGTCAGCCAGAAGGTTCTCCTCCTGCCAGCCAGAAGGTTCCCCTTCTCCTGCCAGTCAGAAGGTTCTCCCTCTCCTGTCAGCCAGAAGGTTGTCCTCCTGTCAGCCAGAAGGTTCCCCTTCTCCTGCCAGTCAGAAGGTTCTCCCTCTCCGGCCAGCCAGAAGGTTCTCCTCCTGCCAGCCAGAAAGTTCCCCTTCGCCTGCCAGCCAGAAGGTTCCCCTTCTCCTGCATATGCGACGCTTACACTCTAGACATTAGCACTTCTGACCAGGAACTTATCATTTGGCAGTCTCACTTCGAGTTGCTCCTACCACGGAGGTATTGCTACTGCCATTCTACCATGTTTGTCGATTTGTGTGTCTTCGAGCTTCTCCCTGCTTCCCACCTCTAATGTTGGCTTGGCATCTCTAATAATTTCAACTTTAACATGGGACCCGATGGAGTTGTCCCGAATCGACTTTGGTCATTCTGTTTCGCCCATGTATTGGCTCCTCCCCCAATGGCTTTTGCAAGTTGGCGCTTCCGACCTCCTCCGTCCGCTACCAATTCAACAAGGCAGCATGAAGTTGTCGTGACGAGGCAGCATGAAGTTGTCGTGACGAGGCAGCATGAAGTTGTCGTGACGAGGCAGCATGAAGTCGTCACCACGACTCACGAGACAGCATGAAGTCGTCACCACGAGGCAGCATGAAGTTGTCATGATGAGGCAGCATGAAGTTGTCGTGACGAGGCAGCATGAAGTTGTCGTGACGAGGCAGCATGAAGTCGTCACCACGAGGCAGCATGAAGTTGTCGTGACGGGGCAGCATGAAGTCATCACCACGGGGCAGCATGAAGTCGTCACCACGACTCACGAGGCAGCATGAAGTCGTCATGACGAGGCAGCATGAAGTCGTCACCACGAGGCAGCATGAAGTCGTCACCACGAGGCAGCATGAAGTTGTCACCACGACTCACGAGGCAGCATGAAGTCGTCATGACGAGGCAGCATGAAGTCGTCATGACGAGGCAGCATGAAGTCGTCACCACGAGGCAGCATGAAGTCGTCACCACGAGGCAGCATGAAGTCGTCATGACGAGGCAGCATGAAGTCGTCACCACGACTCACGAGGCAGCATGAAGTCGTCATGACGAGACAGCATGAAGTCGTCATCACGACTCATGAGGCAGCATGAAGTCGTCATGACGAGGCAGCATGAAGTCGTCACCACGACTCACGAGGCAGCATGAAGTCGTCATGACGAGGCAGCATGAAGTCGTCACCACGAGGCAGCATGAAGTCGTCATGACGAGGCAGCATGAAGTCGTCACCACGAGGCAGCATGAAGTCGTCATGACGAGGCAGCATGAAGTCGTCACCACGACTCACGAGGCAGCATGAAGTCGTCACCACGAGGCAGCATGAAGTCGTCATGACGAGGCAGCATGAAGTCGTCACCACGAGGCAGCATGAAGTCGTCACCACGACTCACGAGGCAGCATGAAGTCGTCATGACGAGACAGCATGAAGTCGTCATCACGACTCACGAGGCAGCATGAAGTCGTCATGACGAGGCAGCATGAAGTCGTCACCACGACTCACGAGGCAGCATGAAGTCGTCTTGACGAGACAGCATGAAGTCGTCATCACGACTCACGAGGCAGCATGAAGTCGTCATGACGAGACAGCATGAAGTCGTCACTACAAGGCAGCATGAAGTCGTCACCACGAGGCAGCATGAAGTCGTCATGACGAGGCAGCATGAAGTCGTCACCACGAGGCAGCATGAAGTCGTCATGACGAGGCAGCATGAAGTCGTCATGACGAGGCAGCATGAAGTCGTCACCACGAGGCAGCATGAAGTTGTCACTACAAGGCAGCATGAAGTCGTCACCACGAGGCAGCATGAAGTCGTCACCACGAGGCAGCATGAAGTCGTCACCACGAGGCAGCATGAAGTCGTCACCACGAGGCAGCATGAAGTCGTCATGACGAGGCAGCATGAAGTCGTCACCACGAGGCAGCATGAAGTCGTCATGACGAGGCAGCATGAAGTCGTCACCACGACTCACGAGACAGCATGAAGTCGTCATGACGAGGCAGCATGAAGTCGTCACCACGACTCACGAGGCAGCATGAAGTCGTCACCACGAGGCAGCATGAAGTCGTCACCACGACTCACGAGGCAGCATGAAGTCGTCACCACAAGGCAGCATGAAGTCGTCATGACGAGACAGCATGAAGTCGTCACCACAAGGCAGCATGAAGTCGTCATGACGAGGCAGCATGAAGTCGTCACCACGAGGCAGCATGAAGTCGTCATGACGAGGCAGCATGAAGTCGTCACCACGAGGCAGCATGAAGTCGTCACCACAAGGCAGCATGAAGTCGTCATGACGAGGCAGCATGAAGTCGTCACCACGAGGCAGCATGAAGTCGTCATGACGAGGCAGCATGAAGTCGTCATGACGAGGCAGCATGAAGTCGTCACCACGAGGCAGCATGAAGTTGTCACTACAAAGCAGCATAAAGTCGTCACCACGAGGCAGCATGAAGTCGTCACCACGAGGCAGCATGAAGTCGTCACCACGAGGCAGCATGAAGTTGTCATGACGAGGCAGCATGAAGTCGTCACCACGAGGCACCATGAAGTCGTCACCACGAGGCAGCATGAAGCCGTCACCACGAGGCAGCATGAAGTCGTCACCACGAGGCATTGTGAAGCCGTCACCAGAGCAACAGAACAACCGTCCCGCACGGCAAAAAGTGGTGCGCGCCCGCTCGTGCGCCCCGCCATGGTATAATGGCTGGCAGCTCCCCCATGGTGATGCAGCAGCACTCACGGCCTGTCGTCGGACGTCAGGCGCCGGTATAGAGCCACACACTGGGGATATGTGCACCCCATGGCAAGGTGTCGCCCCTCGGAACGGAGGAGTTCCTTCGGGAAGGCGGACCGAGTGCACCCCCTCACTCAACGAATTTCGTCAACCAAATACGCCCTTTTCAAAGCGCCTCTTTGGAGTGAAAAGGCGGGACTTCAACTGCGATGTTCGAGCACATCCTCTGCTCCCCGCTCAGCGAATTTTCCGTCGAAGGCACCCCACTAGCAAATGTGTCCCCTTCCACCACCCAATCCCGATGAGAATTCCTGGATCTCCCCCCGTCGAACATCATTAATCTGACTCATATTGTTCGCTTGGTGACCTTATCGTAGCCTCTGGCCTACATAGGAGAAGGTAGGGGCGCCCCGGGAGCCGACAGCAGTTGGCGCCGTACGTGGCGGTGGCGGACCTGATGCGGTGACCCCAGCGGGATGTCGTACAGGGCAGTGACCGCTTAGTCTTCCTTCTGTCATTGGGTCCACGCTGACCCGCTATCGTCGCGACTCCGGGTTCACGGGGGACCATCTGCCTGAGCAGGTACCTAGCTCAGTCCAGTGACACGCCCCGCGGGCATGGCCTCCCTCCGAGTCACCGGACCAGTTCTCCGTTCACAGTGACCGGGAAGTCGTGATGGTCCTGGCGCGTGCACGGAGACGAGGCCTGAGAGAAGCCTTTAACACTCGCCCTGGAGGGCCTCGGAAAATTACGCTCACTGGAGGGGGCGGATTCGCCCCCCCCCCCTACGATCTCGGCTCCTACTGAAGCTAGAGCAATGAAATTCGCAGGCTGGATGGGCACGATAGTGAACTCTATTGCGTGCAAATTTCATGACCTTAGGTCAATATCTTCAAGGTCAAATTAGGTCAAAATAGCAAAATGTTCTGGTTTTGCATGGATTGGCTTGTCATTATTATGGATCGCTGAGATTGTGTTTCAATGCTCCAAAATTGGCATTAATGATGTTTTGGACATTACTAATGATGCAATACAGATGCCAGATCCGCCATTTGACCTCAGGTCACCTATATAGGAGCACTTTAGCAGGTCATTACCTGCTCCGGTTACCGGAACCGGGCTGCCCACCTGACTGCTCCGTTGTTCGGTTCGGCACAGTCGACTTCGCAAAGAAAGGAGTGAAATGCATGAATAAAGTATGGAAACGCTTAGTCACACAATGATAAACAGTAGATTTCTGGATGTGTAGGGAGTAACATGTAAAGTGACATCTATCGCATGACAGGCATTTGCATTTTTGACAACATTCCAGTTAACCAAGTTTGGTTCTATTAGCCTGTCATTAACTCCACCTGACGTGGCCTCGGCGACCTGACATGACTTTGAAACAATATAGCATAACAATGTACATCAAACAAGTCGCTAGTTTTGCCAAGAACACTTCCTTTTTGCAATATACAGGAAGCGCTTCAATGCCGATATTTGTTGTCTGGCGCTGAGAAAATGTTTTGACTTCAGCGACCCGTAACTCGAAAATTTTCCGTCCATTTTCATTGTTCGTACTTTAAGCAACGTACCGGTCATTTATAAGCAGGTACACAATTAATGACGCATATCGGCCGGCAAAATCTGGAGTTATCTACGAAAAAACAGAGGGGTGGGAAGATTTCGCCCCCCTCCCCTCCAGGGCGCGTGTTAACCCGCACCGTACCGGGGGGGTCATTGGCGACCCCCTAAGTTTTTCCGCAGACTGTGAAGAACGGCGCGGGGTAGCACGCTGAAATTTGGCATACCTTTTTGCACATCAATTTGGCATGTTGTGCCAACATTTTGAAATCAGGTCATTTAGGGTCAACGAGTTAGTCAAGATCAAGTGAGGTCACCTCCAAAAACTTTCAACCAGTCGTCACGCTTTAACGGATAGATATTTTAATGAAACTTTCAGCGTTTGTGTATCTTTAGGGACGCAACAAAACGCACCAGATGTTTTTTTCCGTTTTTGATAACCTACTTGTTTTTTGTGTTTGCCCTTTAGAGTTAAAATACACGATTCTGGCTAAAATAAGCATTTTTGGGAGGCAAGTTCACTTCAAGCAACATTTTTTGGTCCGCTCTACACATTAGAAAAGGATAATTAAAGAAAACTTGAAAACTGAAAATCTTGAAACTGAAATGCATTTATTTTTTATTTTTGGGTGGCAAAAAATTGTACGGTACTGGTCGATTTCGCTTTCCTTTTCTGATTCCAAGTAATTTGTTTTCTTCAAATCTCTCTAAAAATGAACCCCAGAGCCACAAACATGATGCAAGTCGTGAAATTCTAGAGCTCCTAGTAACGTCACTTTTTTGTGGGAAATTTGTGGGGGGGGGTGATGTTTGGCCCTACTTGTCGAGCGCTGTCTGATGATACCTATTTAGTTTTCATGCTACGCTTAGTTTGGAGATTAGGGGTCAGATCCCCCCCCCCTCCACCTCCCGGGACGGGGTGTGAGGATCTGACGGGAGAGACCGGAGGGAGTTAAACAATACTGGGGGCCGGAAAATTAAGCGCCGCCGTGCATGTGGCGTGCGTGATGTGTCTGTGTGAGGATGTACTGTGCAAAAAAATCCCCGGGCAGGGGAGCCAAACATTGTTTCTGAAAAGATGGCTCGATAGAGGTAAAGACATAAAGACATAAAAGATTAGTGCAACTATGAGCCACAAGCGCCCTTCTTGGTTGCACTCTGTACACTGAACCATTTGCCCACCAAAACTGTCAATCAGCCCTCCCTGTAATACTGAAAAGCAAGCCCTATATTCTTATAATGATTGTCTATGCTGTTTTTAAAGATGTGCAATGTGCTGCTACTGACGATGTTTTCTGGCATCTTTCCTCATATGCCAGGTTGCTTATGCCATTAACCATTTTTGTAGCCCTCTTTTGTACTCTCTCCAAAAGCCAACAATCTTTTTCATAGCTTGGAGACCAAGCTTGGATGCAGTATTCCAAATGTGGCCTGACGTATGCACAGTAAAGCTTCCTGATCACTTCCTCACTTCTGTATGATACATTCCTATTTATTGCCCCGAGCATTCTCAGTGCCTTCTTCCTGGCTTCCTTGGTCTGTTCTGATGCCCCCAGTTTTGTGTTTAGAATAACACCTAAATCCTTCTCCTGTTGAGTCACTGATAGCACTTGGCCACCCATCAAGTATGGAGCCTTCATATGCTGCTTACCTACATGCATGATTTTGCACTTATCAAAGTTAAATTTCATTTGCCATTCTTCGGACCACTTCACAAGTTCGTCTAAGTCTTTTTGCAGTGCGATATGCTCATCCTGACCTGTTATTGCCCTAAAGACCTTCAAATCATCCGCAAATTTCAAAACTTTACTGCTTAGGCCACTTTCAATGTTATTAACAAATATAATGAACAGTAATTGCCCTAGTACTGACCCCTGGGGGACTCCACTAAGAACATTTTGCCATGATGACTTTGTACCATTTAGCATCACTCTTTGCTGTTTACCTGAAAGCCACAACTCTATCCATTTTAAGATGCTACCTGCAATACCATGGGACTGAAGCTGTATCATTAACCGGTTATGGGGTACCTTGTCAAAGGCCTTACTAAAGTCAAGATATGCTACATCAACCTGATTTCCCTGATCAAATTGTTCTGTGGCGTAGTTCAAAAAGTCCAAGAGGTTTGTGAGACACGATCGTCCTTTTCTAAACCCATGTTGAGTATTTTGAATCAATCTGCTACCTTCCAGATAACTAACTATTCTATCCTTGATAATTGATTCTAGTACCTCGCATACTAGGGATGTGAGACTTATTGGCCTATAGTTTTCAACTTTCCCTCTTTCTCCTTTCTTGAAAATAGGAACTACATTTGCCCTTTTCCAATCGGTTGGAATTTCATTATGTGAAACTGATCTACAAAATATTATACTAAGTGGAAATGCCAGTTCCTTTTCAGTTTCCCGCAACACCCTAGCATAAATTTCATCAGGTCCTGCTGCCTTATTTTGCTTTATTTTCCTGATATGATTGTAAACAACATCACTATCAATGAAATCAACATCATTTGTCAGATCCCATGTCACTGAACTATGGTGTATGGTCGGCAGATTGGTCATATCTTCCAATGTAAACACTGATTTGAACTGCTTGCTCAGCTCCTCAACCATCTCACTATCCTCACCCAATGTAGTCCCGTTTACTTCCAGTGGACCAATTGTGCTAGACACTTTACTCAGCTTGTAGAAACTAAAGAACTTTTTACTGTCCCCATTACAGTTTCTAGCTAAATCCAGTTCTTTTGCTCGCTTTGCTGCTCTGGTTTTTTGCTTCACAGTGTCTCTAGCTTTTCGATACGCCTTTAGATTAACGACATTTGAGGCTTCTTTAAAAACTCTAAATGCAGTTTTCGTAGCCTTAGTTGCTTTTATCACGTCTGGTGTAAGCCATGCTGGCTTTCCTACCCGTATTTTGCGTGTTTGCTTTTGGGGGACATGTCTAATCTGAGTTTCCTTCAAGTAAGATTTGAACTTTTCCCACATTTCACAGGCATTTAAATTGGAGAATTCTTCTTCCCATCTGATGGCACTTAAAGCCGCTCTCATGCCGTTAAAGTCTGCTCTGCTGAAATTTGGAACCTTTACCAAATTATCCTTGATAATTTCCCCTACATGTGCCTTGAATCTAACTATGTTATGGTCACTTTTTCCCAGAGTTTCGCCTACAGTCAAGTCTTGAACCAAGTCACTTAAATCCGAGAATACAAGGTTCAAGAATGAACCATGCCTGGCAGGTTCCGATACAAACTGGTGTAAGAACAGGTCCTCTTCAAGGCATTTCCTAAACATTTTGCATGATGGGGTGCCAACACCAGCATTTTCATAACCTTTTAGATTAAAGTCACCGAGAATAAGGCACTTCCTCTTAAAGTTTCTACTGATTTCCTCACAAATCACCTTGTGTTGCCAGTTGCTGATAATGTGGCAGGGTTCCTGATCGGTAGAAAGCTCCTATCCTAAGAGTATTGCTGTTGCCTTTTCCCACAGTGACATCAAGCCAAATGGACTCCACAGACACATTTTTATCCCCACCTGCTACTTTTTGAGAACTGAATAAGCTATTCATATAGAGCATTACACCACCCCCTTTCATTGCTGGACCTCTATTGCACGAAAACATATTGTATCCCTGGATCTCATAGTCCTGTAGGTGTTCGTGGTGCCACGAGAACTTTCTGTTTTGGCCAAATATCTAAAGGGTCTACGATGATCTTGCCATCATAGCGCATAGCGCTCCATATTTGTTTTGTTCGGTAAGCTTCCCAAAGACAGGGCTGCGGCCTTCTGGACTGTGCCATCCATGTGGGAGGAGAGGATCGCGGCAACACTGCAACCTTCTGCCACGAAAATCCTCGGTAGCAGCATCCCGATGCCATTCGGGTATGGCGCTCCATCGACTGTGACACCATCCTGATGCCATACGGGTATGGCGATCCATCGACTGTGACACCATCTTGATGTCATACTAGTATAGCGCTCCATCGACTGTGACACCATCGTGATGCCATACGGATATGACGCTCCATCGACTGTGACACCATCCTGATGCCATACGGATATGGCGATCCATCGACTTTGACACCATCTGGATGTCATACTAGTATGGCGCTCCATCGACTGTGACACCATCCTGATGCCATTCGGGTATGGCGCTCCATTGGCTGTGATGCAATGCGGAATGTCCACATGCGCAATGTCCCAGGAACGTGAATAACGGAGTCACATGAAGCTATGAAGACATGGTTTCCGGGCACAGCCTTGGGGCACTGTGGTAGCAAAGAGTGACTTGCCATGGGTGTTTGACTGTACTACCGTACAAATGAGTCTCTGCAAGTTAAAACAAGGACAATTGTACTCCTTGTTGTGATGTTAGCATGGTCGAATATGGTCAGACTACATCGTCGTCATGATTCATGGCATTCAGCACGTATTGTAAGTAACAACCAGCTAGTCTAAGGCAAATGTACGCCGTTACGCTGAAATAAGATACGACACTGAGGTGAACATACAATGCCAACCCTTGTCAAGGAAGCCACAAGAGGTGTATCGGAGAGCTACAAATACGGAAGTTGGAGGAACAGATTCTCATCATCTGACGTGTATTTCCTTGTTCTATCACATCGTTGTTCTATTTTGCACAGCTTAGTGCAGCGCAGTAACGTGCTATGCTGTGCGGTGTGCAGGGAGTGCCCAAAACGTGAAGAATGAAGCCTCAGAAACCTTGTGAAAATGTTCATGTTTGCGGGACACGCTATGTATACCATAACAAAAAACGCTTGCGTTTGATGACAGATAAAGATTTGGCTGTATGTCTATGCAAATGATGTCTACAGATAGAATGTGTGCTTATTGAGTGTTCACCGAAGCACTTTATGCATGATGTACAGGTAGAATGAAGGCACAATTATACTTCTTGTTATTGGGCCAGCTTGGTCATATGTCTCGATTACCAGACCACCAGGTGTTCCGAAGTAAAATTACATCGTCACACATAGATGAGCATATGGATTACCTATCGATGATGAATGACCTTGGATTGTGTGAGGATTATCAACGTAAGCTATAAGACATACATGAATAAGTTTTACATTTTTTTTGTTTGTTCAGCAAACATTTTTACATTACCTTTTTAATTCATTGTTCGATCCCAGTAGTTTTACAATTGAAGAAAACTTACTGGAAGTCCGTCCGGTCGGAAAATGGTAAAATCATAGAAATTCATGGAGAGCTAGCGCCCATATGGGGTGTTAAAAAGCAAAACACATTATTATTTGTTTGATTTGGTTGCAAAGTAATGCTCATTTGAATTTCTTCCCTCAAATTTATCAATTTCAATAGCCTACGGGCCAAAGAAAGTCGCGAGGTCATGAGGTAATGGGGTCACTGATGCCGATATGCTGATATTTTATCACGGAGTTGTCTTCTTCTTTAATCATTTTTCTTCTCCAAGATGCATATGTCACATTTCCTCTTCATTATTGATGAGTTATCCGTCACCAAAGAGTCCCTCGATGTATAACCACAAAGTACTGTCGGAGGTTATAACCCAGAAACAGTTAGTTGTATCGGGATACAACTTCTTCGGGAGTGTTTACGTCATAAGACTACCCTTGCGCACCATTTTTGGTCGAAATACAAATTTATTCGGTGCATAATTTGAAAATACTTGGTTTGTCTGTCGTGGAGACCACCTCCTGCTTTGAATGAAATCATCATGCGGTGGAAACCCCTTATGCAAGTTACAAAGTATTATCAGAAGCTAAACGTGGAGTTCTCAGTTCCTCTGCAACAACTTGGAGGCATTCCAACTCCGCTGGGACGTTCGTGGAACGATTCCAACTAAAACTCTTCTGAGCACAAAAGAGGAGTCATTTCGGAGTCATTTAGCTTCAGCTAGCTCAATTCCGATGCACCGTTTATAGTAGGTCTATTCTGGTGGTCATCAAAAACAAGAAGCCAAAAGCATGTCAAGAGCCTGGGATGGAAGCTCACCCAACGCCAGTATGCGATACATGAACCCAGACTGTCCGTAACAGCCACTGCACGTGGAGGGCATGTATTGTGAAATAAATAAATAAATAAATAATTTGAACAGGGCACCAAACTCCTTTTGAAGAACGAGACCAATGCTCCTCAATATGTCAGAGAGCAACAGGCTTTCTTCAGTGATGGAAATGGCTATTTAATTGCTTCTGCCAATGCAACACTAATAATTTTCAAGATTTAACATTTTGTGTATTCAGCCACATGAAAGGAATGTGGTTGAAATACATGTTGGCAGCCCCATTATTCCATGAATCCTATTGCACCTGTTGCCTATTTATATCTTACTGCTGTATTTTGGTATGTAGCATCGCATATTATTATACTATTACCTATTGCAAGCGCTGTATTTATGTATCCCGCTGGCTCCTATATCGAACCTGATTATGGAAGCACGTGTCCAGAAATGTTCCCTCCAATGTCCACCCGTGTGCCAGCCGCGAGTGGCCAAGGTTACCTCCAGTTTGTTTTGTGTCCGCACAACCCGCCGTCAGGCCACGGGCGGACGTTGTTCACCCCCGCCGTCAGACCACGGGCGGACGTTGTCCACCCCCACCGTCAGGCCACGGGCGGACGTTGTCCACCCCCGCCGTCAGACCACGGGCGGACGTTGTCCACCCCGTCTTCAGGGCCCGTCAGACACGGGCGGACGTTGTCCACCCCCGGCCGGGCGACGTTGTCCACCCGCCGCACGGGCGGACGTTGTCCACCCCGTACGTGCGGTACGTGTCAGACCCACGGCTGACCGGAGACATTCAGTCATAGTTGCAATGTGTGCGAGGTTGGCTAGTGTCACATCCATGATTATGATGTTGTAAAAACTGATCAGTAACATGCCAAAATTTGTTCATTTTTATGGATATGTGGCCGAGCGTGGCCGATATGAGGCCGAGCGTGGCCGATATGAGGCCGAGCGTGGCCGATATGTGGCCGAGCGTGGCCGATATGGGCCAGCGAACGAGCTTTCGGTTTGACATCGTTTTCAATTTCTTTCAAGAACTTTAAAATGGCGTAAAATCCAAAGCTCGCTAAATGTTTAGGACACATTTATACAAACGAATAAACGAAAATACAAACGATCTGAAGGTCCTCGAATCTCTACACATACGTAATCTACGGCCGCAACTAAACACGCAAACGACGTCTTGGTATATCACATAAAATTACATAAACATAAATTATATTGTATGTATTAAGCGTTACATTCGATATATGTCTATATATGTGTCGATATGTATATGGACCATCGGCCCGGGCTTCCTCAGAGGATTTTATCTTGACCTAGTTGATTTCTGGTTTGGAGTTTCTTGTAGTGTCTGCAGCAATGGAGATGCTTTTCTGTGTTTCACGTGTATTTTTGCACGATTTCTTCCCGCGTTTTTTCAATTGTTAACCCTGCCATTTTTTATATCACTCCTGATGATGGCCCCTGGCCGAAACGTTGAGTAATATAGCATGATCCCTAACGCTACTTTTGATGTTGAGTAAACCCAGCACCTCCTGGTATATTGAGGGTCGTACATTTCGTCTCACGCAATGTCTAAAACCCAGGAGCATCTAAGAGCCATTCTTCGTTGTATTAAACAATGGTATAACAGTGGCGACCTCACGGAAGAAATGGCACAATTTGCAATTTTGCATCAAAAGCTAGGACGTGTCGAAGAACGGATTATCTTCCTCATCAACTGCAGACATGAAAGGCTCTACCCCAGATTCATAGTCTCCAAGGTTCCAATTCTTCACAGCTCCAGCAGCCAGCGGGTCCGTAAACAAGTTAGCAAGCTTCAAGGTATCATGTTAGGAGAAGAGATTTCAGATGCTTACAGACATCGGGCTTATTTGAGGAGAAGTCTGCGCCGTTTGGAGCGGCGTTTGTCCTGCAGCTGTCCAGATTGGTGCTGGTTGTTGGAACAGTGCCACTCCCTCCTTCGTCATGAAAGAAGCGCTTGCAGACAAAGGTTAGTCAAGAAATTTGAATCGCTTCGGAAGCAGAATCGAGTAGACAGCAGCGGCTCATGCCGTGAGCTCGCACCAGGGCATGGGACACTGTCAAGCACTTGTCCTCCGGGAAGTACCCTCCTGCAGGTACCTGTGTCCGAGTCACCTGCCCGAAAATGTCCAGAAGATAGAGTCTCCAGTGTCCTCAAGTGTTGCAGCAACGGAAGAAGAAGTATCCAGTTCGACGCCTCGGCCCAGTCAGAGCTCTAGGGACTCCACTTCACTACCCATAGAAACAAGTAATCTCTTTCCTCAGAAGTCAGAGGAGGACAAACTCGGCGATCCAGTGAAAACAGGTGTTTGTAGTGATGTTGGGGCTTCACCACGTAGTGTTGTCGGTTTTCGCTGCTGTGCGGATAGGGTCTGGTGCGCTTCGTTGTTTAGTGCGTTCGTGTCCAGCGTTGTGACTGTTAGGAACTTTGGGTGGGCTTTGGCAATGCGCGGGTGGTGTCTGTGTTTCATGATCTCCAGCGTTGTTTCTGGAGTCAGAAACTGCGGCGTGAGGCTAGCAGCCACCCGCAGCGCACCACAAGAGGACGAACTTCGCCTAGGTACACACTCATCGTACCAACAACCTACGCCACTCCTAGATACAAACAATTTAGTTCACCACGCGGCTACTAGTGGAGAGAGCTCGGGTAGTTGCAGTACTTCAGGCACCCACGGTACGGACACCAACGGCGATGGCACTGAACAATACAGTACCAGTCGCACATCTAATCTAAGTAAGTTACCTCTAGACTCAGGTATATTGGGATTGCTTGACAAAGGCCCAAATTTTGCGTTACCTCAAAAAGTAGATCGTAGCTGTTTGGAAAGGGCAGAATCAGGCGTAGAAAGGGCGATCTATGGTTTGCGGTGGAGGAATGTGAGGGAGACAAAACAGCAAACTGTACCTCAGGTACCGCAGGCAGGCTTATCACAAAGCACCTCTAGCACAGGTCATTCAAAGCTTCGCCCCATGTTTCCCGACACTCCTGCATACCAACCACCGAGAGCCACAACTCAATTAGAATCTGAATTGAAAGATTTAAAAACTAAAGTTCTAAAAGCATATAAATATCACAACAGAGCATCGAACAAAAGGTCGAACAATTATGCGAAACAGAGGGAAGTACTGCGGGAATTGAAAAACAACGATACTGTAATAGTGAAGCCGTCAGATAAATGCAAAGGATTCGTCGTGCTGAACAAAACGGATTACATTGAAAAGGCCAGGACAATAACGGATGATTATCAGAGCATTCCTTCCCAGCCAAACCCTACCAAACGTCTCGAAATCGAAACGTGTACTATTATCAAGGAAACTTTATCCGGGAAGTTACATAAAGACACAGTTTTGTCACTCCTCCCTCACTCCAGCCGCACAGCGGAATTATACGGGCTTCCAAAAAACCACAAATTAGGGGTTCCACTGCGCCCCATAGTGTCGGCGAGTGGTGACCCCCTAGACAAGCTATCTTGGTTCTTGAGCAAGATTCTTGTCCAGATACTAGCGTTGATTCCCGCCCATCTGACAAACACGGAGTCGTACCTACAGAAAGTGAAAGAAACGTTTCCTACCGAACTTCCGGAGGGCAGTATTGTTTTCACCATGGACGTCAAAAATTTATATGGCAGTATTCCGATAAAGGAGGGAATAGATGCTGTAATTCGCCTAATCGAGGACAATCTGGATGATATCCGTCTCTTCGGGATTGGGGTACAGGACTGTGCGAAATTACTAACACATATGTTCAGCAATAACCTCATACGTTTTGGTAAATCCATGTACAAGCAAACGAAAGGAGTGGCTATGTGCAACCGATGTGCACCTCCTTTAGCAGTTGCTTTTATGCACCGCCTTGAGTCGAGCTTCCTAGCGTCGCATGATTTGAAGCCAGCTCTCTACATGAGGTATATAGACGATATTTTTGGTGTTTGGACACATGGCTTGGCCTCTCTGCTCGACTTCTTTGCAGAAATTAACCAACAACACTCCAGCATCAAGTTCACCTTGGAACATACTGCTCATACCACTTCGATTCCTTTCCTTGATACGTTGTTTGTAGTTCAGGCTGATGGTAGCTACACCACCGAACTGTACTTTAAACCAATGGCAGCCCCCATCATCTTGCATTATGATTCGGCCCACCCGATGGCCACTAAAAAGGCCGTTTTAACATCCCAAATGAGGAGAGCAGCACGAGTCTCCTCCGACACTATTTCGTGCGAGCGGAGCCTTGCGAAGATGAAAACCCTTTTCCTGGAAAACGGATACCCAGCACATCGGGTACACTCCGCCGCTCGTGCTGTCCACCCTCACAACAGGAGTAGGATAAGTGGGCAACGTCGGCATCGAGCATGTAGCAATCCCAACTACGTCTACATGAGACCTCCTTTTGTCGATGACCAACTATGTCGACAGGTTAATGCAGCTATCCGTTCGTCTCATCTAGATCATGTTAGGGTAGCCTGGACTAGCGGACCTACACTGAAATCTTACCTGGTCCGCTCAGCCCTGGAATTGTCGCCATGCCCTGCTGGTAGACGAACATGCCACACCTGTAGTAACGGGCTCAAAGGTAGATGCACGCGGAAAAACGTTGTCTATAAAATAACGTGCAACAGCTGTCTTGGAATATTTTATGTCGGAGAAACCAAGCGTAGCATCAGGGATAGGTACAATGAGCACTTGGGAGATGCCAGACTTCGGAGAGAATACACACCTTTAGGCGAACACATGATCGGCAAACATTCTAACATGGAACACAGCGACACTAACACAAACTTCAAAGTAGAAATTCTAGCAACAGCCAGGGACAACGCTGATCTGAAGGTCCTCGAATCTCTACACATACGTAATCTACGGCCACAACTAAGCACGCAAACGACGTCTTGGTATATCACATAAAATTACATAAACATAAATTATATTGTATGTATTAAGCGTTACATTCGAGATATGTCTATATATGTGTCGATATGTATATGGACCATCGGCCCGGGCTTCCTCAGAGGATTTTATCTTGACCTAGTTGATTTCTGGTTTGGAGTTTCTTGTAGTGTCTGCAGCAATGGAGATGCTTTTCTGTGTTTCACGTGTATTTTTGCACGCTTTCTTCCCGCGTTTTTTCAATTGTTAACCCTGCCATTTTTTATATCACTCCTGATGATGGCCCCTGGCCGAAACGTTGAGTAATATAGCATGATCCCTAACGCTACTTTTGATGTTGAGTAAACCCAGCACCTCCTGGTATATTGAGGGTCGTACATTTCGTCTCACGCAATGTCTAAAACCCAGGAGCATCTAAGAGCCATTCTTCGTTGTATTAAACAAACGAATAAGCTAGTTTTGGTATGTTGCTGATCAGCTTTTGCGACATCATATTCATTCATGGCATACGTCAGCCAGGAGCTCCACAGCAATCCGCCCAGCGAGCTAGCCGCAAGATGCATATTCACTTTGTACGTTGCCATCATCGTACACTACCAGTACCCTACCAGTACACTACCAGTACACTACCAGTACCCTACCAGTACACTATCAGAACACCACCGATACAACACCGCTACGGTGCCCCTCTCCGACACCACTGGGAGGCGGAGACCACGGTTTTGGTCAGAGCCGGCTGTGGCGGGGTCGCCGTCACCGCGACAGCCCCGCCCGCGGCGCCAGCCCGGCCAGCCAGGCCAGCCCAGTTCCACGACGTCCAATGGAGCACCGCTCCAGGCAACATTCTGCAGACTTACCAACTTGCGACGTCACTGTCACCATGTGGTTCAAATTATGAGGTATGAAGAAGTCCTAAGTATGGCCAAAGAAGTCTTCAGAGTTGGCCATACTTAGGTACTGTTTGACCATTTTTGTAAGGTTTGAGGTGATGAAGAGTGCTGAATGGGTAGGAATGAACAGATGAGATCGCCATGATGCCGCATCATCCTGAAAATGAAGACTCCAAAATTGACTCCAAAAATCATCCCTCAAAAATATTTTCCTGACCACGATGGAAATTATCACAAGATGCTTTGCAAGATATACCATATGTTAAAGAACCTGGGCCAGTATTTCAAAATACTATCCCAGGTTCGTCAACTCTTCCTACCTTGCTTTTGTCAGCCTGTGACGTTTTCATGGTGATGCACGCTCACCGAAAATCCAGTTATGAAACACTTTTGAAACATAAAAGCCTCAAAAGTGCTCTGTCAATGTCAATGCCAAGGAAAGGAACGGCTGTTGCTGGCTGGAACTTCACACAACAGGGACTGATGCTCGTTTCCCATTAATAACTAACCTACCCGATTTTTGACTGGTGAAGGCTGTCGCCACGGTGCTCTTCGGACCATCCACAGGGCCAACGGAAAGAAATTCGAGGACGTCAAGGCCAGGTATGAACATATCGTTTCTCTAGTTCATTTCGTTGGCTCCTTAAAAATCAGCTGGTTCCAATAGTTTGCACGCTGCCATGATCAACTTAACAACCGGATCTTGCCATCCTTATTGCCTCAGGCAGAGACCAATGGGCCTTCTATATGTGCATTCCAGACCCCGTTAATTGTTTTACAGGTGGTCGCAACTGGACGTCACCAACCACGCCACGCTGTCGGTGGAAGACCCGTGGCTGCTTGAGCTCAGAGCCGCTGTGGTGGAATACCTGACGTCGCTGTTGAACGCCAACACGGGCTTCGACAGAGGAGACTACAGGGAGTTGGCGGAACTATCTCTGATCGCTTTGGGCGCCCAGCCTCCAAGAGGGGAGAGGTTCAGCCGCCCTCGAGTCTACCACCAGGCACGCTGGATGCCGAAGGTGAGAGCTGGGGAGTTGGATGGAATCGTATCGATACTACCAGCAAACAAAATGCAGTCATCGGCCGCAACTCTAGCGATCAACTACGAGTGCAAATTGTATTAAATTGTGTACGGTCGTTCACATGGCGTTAAGTGCGACGCGTATCATGGCGAGGTACGATGTTTGATTTTCCTCTGATATGCTATATCACTGGAGTTTTTGGCTGTTTCAGATGCTTTTCTTCAAGATGTACATATTCTCGGACCAGCTGGGCTACGGCGAAGTGATGGTGGCGAAACTGGAGGGGACGGCTCAGTTCCTTCTCGTGTTGTATGTGAATGCCTGGTTCCCGCGCCTGTGGCGGCTGACGCTCCCGCCAATGACCTCTGCCTGTACCATGACCTGGTGCGCTACAGGTCTGTGGACGGTGAGATGGCGGACGCAGCGCTCGGCGTCATGCGGAGGCACATGTGGTACCTCAGGCCACCACTCGTGATGTTCAGTCTCCGTAGTGGTCTTGTGACCAGTGTTGAGAAGGCGGAGATGTGCACGAGACTGCTGGCGACGCCGCGTCTCCGTGGTCGGTGGCTTGAGGAGGACGTGCCCGTAGTATGCCTGGATGAGAGCACGCGACTGTCGGATCTCGTTGACGAGACCTCATGGCTCCTTTTTTAGTTGATCGGTCCGTCCACGCACGCCTGGCTGAAGCGGCCGCCACAGAAGTGGTGCGAGGATGACGACTACGTGAAATTCGAGAACTTTGTCCGTGAGGTCAAAGTCACAAATGATCTAGCCGAGCGGGAGATCAGCATGCCGAAGGAGCTCGCTGGAATGGTCGGCGACGAGTCCCAGTTCCAGTGGCTCTTGCAAGTTGTTGGGAGCCACAGAGCGAGTTTACCGAAGCTTAGCAAAGCTGCCATGAACGTGTAAAGCAATAGGTCTCGTCTCCGCATGACAGCAACACTGGTGCTTGACCCACCGCTCGATGTGATTTGTTATCTCGGTGTGATTTGTTAACACGATGTGATAAGTTATTTGTTATGTACTTTCATGTTCGTTTAGATTCGCCTGCAATTGTTTCGCCTATTATCGAGCGCTCATTGATACCCAAGGTGTTCAGTGTTCAGTCACAGTCATATCCAGTGCTCAGTCATTGGCGATCCTACCAGTCACCATAAATAAATAAAAGCGCGGAAACGCGACGGCTGATTTTGCAATTGTATCGAGGTGGTTCGAGTGGCTGCGACTATTTTATTATCTTGGTTGAAATTTGTTAAGGCTCTTATCGAGTGTTATTATGCCGGAAATCACTGAATTCACTGCCAGGGTACAGTGCACACCTGATTTAAGTGTGAGTTATGTACTTACTGACTTGGGAGCGTCATTTCGCAGGGCGTATGCGATTTGGCAAAAATCTGGTGGAAGCAAAATCAGTGTGACAGGCAACTATACCGTCACTGATCCATATCCAGTTCCTCGCTAGAAAACGCGCTCTTTGGCTGCAAATGGGGCGTTCCACGACAGATCGACAAATAAAATGTCGATTTTGCACCCCCACATCTCAGATTTTGATGAAAATGAGTCTATAGGGTTATCAGCAGCCCTAAACACGCCTGTGACATTTTCAGGCCTCTCCGACTTCCGGTTTTCGAGCTACAGCCTGCGACATTTTTACATTCGATGCATACATGGCTTTGTTTGGCAGGATTTTTCCCTGCTACATTGAATGATAAGTAGGTGAGTTTGTACATCAAAATGATTGCAATCCCATGCAGAATGAACGTTTATCACTATCGAAACCATAGCAATTAAATATATGTCAAATATAACACTTAAAAAATGCCAAGTTCTCTTGAGCAATTTTCCCCTTCGATATTGTGATTTTTGATATTTTTTAATGAAAGAGCGTTGATTATTACCTATATTTCATCAATAAAAAAAGTGGTTATCGGCTTATAAATATTTTAAACATAATTTCAAACACCAACCGCCCGGCCTCATTTTACCCAATACGGCGTCGTTCAGCAACGGCCGCGGCCAGCTGCTGCCAACGGGGGATAGGGGTGCTGGCGGCTGTCGTCCGCGGCCCCGTGGGATTGAGAGGACACTATGCAGATGATTTATAAACACCAGGCAGGACGTTTTAGCACTTCATTTATTATTCACACAAATAACAAGCCGGAAAGTACATGTACATTTGCGAATGCTAACGAGATGGTACAATGAGCCTTATCAGAGGTACAAAATGCATAACTTAACATTAGCTCACTTCACATTGTAATTCGCACATAAACAAACGGAAATCAGCTGCCGATGTAGGTCACGCTAACCATTCAACCTAAATCCTGTAGCAAATCAGGCCACCATCACTTCTCTTCCTTCACTTATGGCAAGTTCTCGCACAACGACAATGTTTGCCTTCACTGGAGTTACCCTGTGTATTTTTAGAGTCCCTTTGACAGTTTTTGCCATTGACAGTCTATCGCCAAGCTCATGCCGTGTACGACTAACCTCTTCTTTCGCTACAAAGCAGCACTCGGTATGCAAATTACCCTTGTCCTGTAGCA
Source organism: Imbricaverruca yamaguchii (assembly GCA_034440575.1). Classification (NCBI taxonomy): domain Eukaryota; kingdom Metazoa; phylum Arthropoda; class Thecostraca; family Neoverrucidae; genus Imbricaverruca; species Imbricaverruca yamaguchii. Next base: position 63,749 of record JAOTOL010000628.1, on the reverse strand, counting down.
CTTTACATAGCTTTTCCGCAGTAAGAATGTGGTCCGAGTGTGTCCGCGAAAGACTGGCGCTAGCTGCAACCCTTTTCAGTGTACCCCCAACACCGTCGCACGAATTTTTCCCATGCGTCGTTGCAAAAAAATTCCAATCGCACTGGACTCCGAAATCCTCATCATGAAAACTCACATTCACGAAATTAAACTTATTCTTGTACTGGGCAGCTGACCCATCCGAAAAATAATGAATCTTTTCAAGTTCGGGACTATGCCTTTCACTTTCGGTACAATGTGCTGCAAGAATGTGTGCACAGCGACGGTGTTATGCTTCAGTTCGTTTGATAACACGCAAAACCTGTGGCATTCAATCTTTCCAGCCTCTCGCCAATAAACAACAAACGGATGAACGGTACACTGTGGTGCGTTCCAGTGATATGACTGAATTTCGTCTTGAACTACAAAAGTGCAGTTTTCTGAAAAATATAATATGATCAGTGCTTCATGCTCAGGTAGCTGCTTTTTTAGATCGTCGAAATATTTGCTTTGATGCTGACTCGTGAAATGATGCCGAGTAAGTGTCACAATGGCGTCAGACAGTTTGTCAAGAAACTCGTCCATAGGAAGAACAATTTCGGTCAAAGTGCAACGATCCGTGCTTAGCCACTGACTAAATCTGACTTCGTCCACCAAGTCTGAGATTTCCCCTGCCTGCGCATTTAAAGTGTCGAACAAATATGACCTGACACCGTCCTGACCTGGAAAGTTTTCACACTTTTGCAGCATACAGGCTTCCCTCCCGACATCACAAACCGCGTGCTTCAACAGGTCCTTGTAGGTAATGTCTTTTAAACCCAGAGACGCTAACATTAGCTTCACGTTCTGGTGATAGCAACATACACAAACCGTATGAGTGCCGTTGCTTCCCAACAGGACACAGTGCTTGGGGCGGAGGCTGGCGAACTTCGAAAACCCAATGCGCTGGTTGCTACCGTTCTCTTTATAAAGTTGGTAAATTTCCTGCAAATTACCTAAAATCAAACGTTTCTGCTTCTTTACTTTAACCCCATTCTCATCTCTTACCGTCACATAGTCTTTTTTTCCAGGACATATTCTACTCACTTCCTCAGATTCGTAAAAGGATTTTACCTTTTGGCATTCCTCCTCAGATATTTTTCTACCCTTGGAGTAGGGTGGTATCTCGGGCAAAATTCCCTTTTCCGCTTTGAGTTGAAAGCTTCGACGCACCATGTACCAAGTGGTTCCAAAAAACTCAGCGGTTTTTTCTACCGAAAAAGGAGGAAGGGACGAGCGTCTCCTTTGTTGACATCCCACGCTCGGCTCCCCCTTCCCCTCCCCCTCCCCCCGGCAGGCGTATCGCGAGGCAGCGGCAGCGCGCGCGCCGGTCCGGTGAGCGCAGCGCCCGCATTCACCGCATTTGATTCGTCTTTCCAAGTCGATAACCACTTTTTTATTTATGTTTCTAGGGTAAAAAACTACGCTCTTTCATATGAAAGTGAGAAAAAATAGGATATCGGAGGGGAAAAATGTTTTTATTTCTTTTCAATTTTTTATTTGGCTAGAGTCGGCAAAAATTACGTAATGAAAGTTTAATTTGTGGCATAGTCATATTCTTCAATGTTTTGTCTTCATTTTTACATATAAATTTGTTCAGTTACTGAAAAATGACTCAGAGAAAATTAGCACCAAATATAGTCATGTCAGTGCAAAATGTAAAAATTATATAGTTCATAACTAGAAAACGGTAAACCTAAGAGACTTCAAAATGGCACAGGCGTGTTCAGCGATGCTGATAACCCTATAGAACCATTTTCATCAAAATCTGGGGTGTGAGGGTGCAGGTCACATGTCGATTTGTCGTGGAATGCCCCAAATGACGATGCACTGGAGACATGTCGAGGTAGAAAGCTACTGGATGCGCTGGTGGGTAAGTCTGCATAATGTTGCCTGACGATGAGATACCAGAGTAGAAAACCGCTAGACTTGCCGGCAAAAATGTCAAGTTGGAAGTCCGAACACGCAATCTTTGGGGTAGATGCGGCACCCTAAGATATTGATCGATCCTGCTAAAACCAACACCGATGGATTTAAAATGAACCAAACAATGGGAAAATTTGCGAGATGAAGCTATCTTAGAAAAAAAAAAGTTGAAATATGAACCTGTCTACTGGCAGTCCTGGCAGTTCTTTCTAATAATTCAAACATTTACTGAACAGGTTTGTGGGTCTTTTGGGGCGGGTAATTTATCGGGCTACGTGTCTGCATCCTTATCCTTTCGGGCACTCCGTTTCGGGAAACCGCTCATAACTGCCAGCTGGCGGCAAAAACTGCTCGTCTCGCAAATAAAACATGGCAGCCGGCGGCACGTGCACGCTCACAGCCTTCACAAGGTCACAGAAACGGCGCGCAGGTGACTGACCTTTGACCTGGCTGCCGGGACGCCGGCCTTACCTTCATCTCGCGCAGCGATTAAAGGCACCTCCTTGGCGGGGATCTGCAGCCGTACAGAGCCTAAATCATGCTTATTGAGACGAATGCGGTTGCTCCCGTTTGTTCGACTGGGATGATAACGTTGAGATGGCAGAGACGATGGGCTAGGGGTGGGGTGGGAGGGCAATGCGATGTTCATTTCAGCCCATTGTATTTAATACCATGAAAGACGACTCGCTGGTTCGCGAGTGCAACTACACTTCCAGAGGTGTCTGGATTGCAGCTCATCCGTGCACAGTTGGCCAGCTATCACCTTGCCTTCTGATGCTACTCAACACAAAGTAATATGTTTCGGTCTTTAGTTTTATTGGTGATGCAATGGATGACTTAGGCACCGGTTGTGGTGAAGACTGCACTTCACCCAGCAGTTATCTAATTAGAAACAGTGCAGTAGCTGTTTGTCAGTCAACACTAGGTAAATAATTGGTGCTTCTTGACTCTGATTGCACCTGCTCACGGCCCTAATTCACACGCCAATTAAATCCGAATTGCTTCACGGACAATAATACTCATCAAAGCTTCTCGAGTCGTTTCGAGAAACTGGTATTTATCCAGGCCCTGATGTGATTTCTGCATGATAAACCTTCCACGTCTACATCAACTACAAGAAGAGCTACATGTGCTCGCATTGTCCATTAGTGGTTAGCCATGCTAATTCGGAATGCTCCTGAATAGTTTAGAATTGTTTATCACGGATAACTAACGACATCAATGTGCGAGGCTGGGAAAGCTCTGGAGATGGATTCCACAACTTTGCCTTTCAGTGGACGCGAGGTTTTTCGGAGCCTCGTATTGGGCTGGACCGGCGACCGGTCAAGGAGGCTGACACCTCCCATAGGGCAGTGAATACACGGTGGTGCCGTTATGCAACAATCCCTGAATGTACTGATCCGGCGCTCGAGTGAGCAAGTTCTGTGATAACATGAAAAAATTGATTGGTTAGGCTAGGTTAGGTCCCTGAGTATCAAGCATAACGACAACTACGTACACAGAACATAAACCCTGCGGCTTTGCCTTGCCTTTTGGTATTTAGCCTTAAGCTGGGTATTGCTAGACATTCATTTAATGGGAATTTCATTCATTTAATGGGAAATGTGTATCATCATGTCAGATGTGGTGGATCTGAAGCCTTTGCAGAAGACGTTATCCCTAGTCACATATATTAATACAATAAGGATTTTTTTCCGGTACATAATGTGGGCGTACCAATATGCGCAGCACATCGGAAATGGTACCGATCGACGCGTCTCCACCGTGCGCATCTGAATAGGGTGTTTTCGACGTTGTCAGACGGACATGGAGCACGTGGCACGTGATTTTCGTTTCTCAAAAGCCTCATTGACTTAATCATGGGCCCCTTTGGGACACCCTGAACGCCACCCCGTGCCCCCATCCCACCAGGTGACCTCAGTTCCACTCGGCGGAAAATATCTCCTACGGAGATATTTTCCTGCGTAGAGTGGCCGACACTTTGTCCCAGTTTCGCTACGTTGCGGCAAAAACGAATTCCTAACTGGCAGGTTCCGGGTTCGATCCCCGGGCAATGCCACAGCCGCTACGTTGCGGTAAAAACTAATTTCTAGCTCGGGGCTTCCGGGTTCGATCCCCGGGCAATGCCGCGCCACCGATGGCACAGCCGCGTCACCAGTGCCACAGCCGCGCCACCAATGCCGCAGCCGCGTCACCAATGCCGCAGCCGCGTCACCAGTGCCACAGCCGCGCCACCAATGCCACAGGTGCGGCGCCAATGCCGCAGCCGCGCCACCAATGCCACAGCCGCGTCACCAGTGCCGCTGCCGCGTCACCAATGCCACAGCCGCGGCGCCGATGTCGCAGCCGCGCCACCAAAGCAACAACCGCGCCACCAATGCCGCAGCCGCGTCACCAATGCCGCAGCCGCGCCACCGGTGCCACAGCCGCGCCACCAATGCCGCAGCCGCGTCACCAGTGCCGCAGCCGCGCGACCAATGCCGCAGCCGCGTCACCAGTGCCGCTGCCGCGTCACCAATGCCACAGCCGCGGCGCCGATGTCGCAGCCGCGCCACCAAAGCAACAACCGCGCCACCAATGCCGCAGCCGCGTCACCAATGCCGCAGCCGCGCCACCGGTGCCACAGCCGCGCCACCAATGCCGCAGCCGCGTCACCAGTGCCGCAGCCGCGCGACCAATGCCGCAGCCGCGTCACCAATGCCGCAGCCGCGTCACCAATGCCACAGCCGCATCACCAATGTCGCAGCCGCGTCACCAGTGCCACAGCCGCGCCACCAATGACACAACAGCGCCACCAATGCCGCAGCCGCGTCACCAGTGTCGCAACCGCGCCACCAATGCCACAGCCGCGCCACCAATGCCACAGCCGCCTCACCAATGCCACAGCCGCGCCACCAATGCCACAGCCGCATCACCAGTGCTACAGCCGCGCCACCAATGCCACAGCCGCGTCACCAATGCCACAGCCGCGTCCCCAGTGCCGCAGCCGCGTCACCAATGCCGCAGCCGCGCCACCAGTGCCACAGCCGCGTCACCAATGCCTCAGCCGCGTCACCAATGCCGCAGCCGCGCCACCAATGCCGCAGCCGCGTCACCAATGCCGCAGCCGCGTCACCAATGCCGCAGCCGCGCCACCAATGCCGCAGCCGCGTCACCAATGCCTCAGCCGCGTCACCAATGCCACAGCCGCGCCACCAATGCCGCGGCCGCGTCACCAATGCCACAGCCACGTCAACAATGCCGCCAATGCCACAACCGCGCCACAAATGCCGCAGCGGCGTCACCAATGCCGCATCCGCGTCACCAATGCCACAGCCGCGCCACCAATGCCGCAGCCGCGTCACCAATGCCGCTGCCGCGTCACCAATGCCACAGGTGCGGCGCCAATGCCGCAGCCGCGCCACCAATCCCACAGCCGCGTCACCAGTGCCGCTGCCGCGTCACCAATGCCACAGCCGCGGCGCCAATGCCGCAGCCGCGCCACCAATGCAAGAACCGCGCAACCAATGCCGAAGCCGCGTCAACAATGCCACAGCCGCGTCACCAATGCCACAGCCGCGCCACCAATGCCGCAGCCGCGCCACCAATGCCGCGGCCGCGCCACCAATGCCGCGGCCGCGCCACCAATGCCGCGGCCGCGCCACCAATGCCGCAGCAGCGCCACCAGTGCTACAGTCGCGTCATCAATGCCACAGCCGCTTCACTAATGCCGCAGCCGCGCCACCAGTGCCGCAGCCGCGTCACCAATGCCGCCAATGCCACAACCGCGCCACAAATGCCGCAGCCGCGCCACCAATGCCACAGCCGCGTCACCAATGACGCAGCCGCGCCACCAATGCCGCAGCCGCGTCACCAATGCCACAGCCGCGTCACCAATGCCACAGCCACCGTCACCAATGCCGCAGCCGCGCCACCAATGCCGCAGCCGCGTCACCAATGCCGCAGCCGCGTCACCAATGCCACAGCCGCGGCACCAATGCCGCAGCCGCGCCACCAATGCCGCAGCCGCATCACCAATGCCACAGCCGCGGCAACAATGCCACAACCGCGCCACCAAAGTCGCGGCCGCGCCACCAATGCCGCAGCAGCGCCACCAGTGCCGTCACCAATGCCACAGCCGCGTCACTAATGCCGCAGCCGCGCCACCAGTGCCGCAGCCAGGGCACCAATGCCGCCAATGCTACAACCGCGCCACAAATGCCGCAGCCGCGTCACCAATGCCGCAGCCGCGTCACGGAATGCCGCAACCGCGTCACCAATGCTGCGGCCGCGTCACCAGTGTCACAACCGCGCCACCAATGCCACAGCCGCGCCACCAATGCCACAGCCGCGCCACCAATGCCGCGGCCGCGTCACCAGTGCCACAGCCGCGCCACCAATGCCGCAGCGGCGCCACCAATGCCGCAGACGCGTCACCAATGCCACAGCCGCGTCACCAATGCCGCAGCCGCGCCACCAATGCCGCAGCCATGTCACCAATGCCACAGCCCCGCCACCAATGCCGCAGCCGCGTCACAAATGCCGCAGCCCCACCACCAATGCCACAGCCGCATCACCAATGCCGCAGCCGCGCCACCAATGCCGCAGCCGCGTCACCAATGCCACAACGGACTGACTGACTCATCGACTGACTAAATGAATTACGGACTGACGGTCTGACTGAATGAAAGATTGGCGGACTGACCGATTGACTGAGGGAATCTGTCGCACTGATTGTCGCACTGACTGACCGACTGTCTTGGGAAATGCATCGTGGGGCCATAGATATACCACCGGGGCTGGGAGATGCATTTGGATTGAGCCCAAACATTTGCTGGATGCGTTGGTGCCAAACTTCTCCAAAATCAAGGGCATGGAAATTGGATTCGACTGCGGGTGTCAAAAGCTCGCGAAGCGAGCAGCATAGGGCAGGTAAGCCCGGCGGAGGCCGGGCGTCCTGACCTAGTAAATAATGAATATCAGATAGAAGCATGAACAAGCCGCACCAGTTTCAGGGCCAAGGCATGGAATGTGTTGGCTGCGTTTGGCAGATGTCGCAGCCGAACATCCCAGGGAACCTGACGTGACCACCCGACCCTGAGACGTCCGAGCACGCGGAGTCCCCGTACCAGGAGGAGGTATGTACCCACAGGGGTTCTGATTGCACAGCAGCCAGGACGCCTGGAGACTTGCTGCCAGAGCAAACCCCTGTTGGGACTCTCAGAGTAAGCCCATGCTGGGACTCTCAGAGTAAGCCCCTGTTTAGCTATCAGAGTAAGGGAGAGTCGGGAGAGGCTTGTCCTATTCGCCCCCTCGATCCGCTGCTGTTCCGAGCCATGTTGAGTCGCCGTGGCCTGCCCGACATCGCCGTACATGACACCTCACCCACTGCACAACCTTGAGTCGCACACCAGTTCATCCACTCCCACTCCCCATCTGCCTTCCCAGCAGCAAATCGAGACAGCCACCTTCGCCGCACGTGCCAGCAATATCATCCACACAAGATGCTGCGGACCCAGCTTCTGATTACTCAACGGAATGTGCGGCGCATATCTCAACGTGCTGCGTGTCGAACGGGACAACAGAAGGCAATGCTACTGCTGCACTTCTGCTGTGTGAATGGCTCGGCTGCAATGAATAGCGGGACTCTCGGTGACAAGCCAATTTTACGCTGCCGGTGTGAAGGCAACCGACACAGGTGATGTGTTGTTCGTGTCCGTAACTGGCTCTCTGAACACCAGTAGTGAACATGTCATCATTCATGTGAAACGGTGTCTCGAAGCATGTTCGCGAGCAATTGGTGTTCAATGCATGTGACGACTCATGGTTGTTCTCTTTCTCCTTTTTCTCTCTCTCCCCCTCTCCCTCCCTCTCTCTCCTTTCTCTCTCCTCTCTCCCTCTCTCTCTCTCTCTCTCTCTCTCTCTCTCTCTCTCTCTCTCTCTCTCTCTCTCTCTCTCTCTCTCTCTCTCTCTCTCTCTCTCTCTCTCTCTCTCTCTCTCTCTCTCTCTCTCTCTCTCTCTCTCTCTCTCTCTCTCTCTCTCTCTCTCTCTCTCTCTCTCTCTCTCTCTCTCTCTCTCTCTCTCTCTCTCTCTCTCTCTCTCCCTCCCTCATGTTGAGCTTCACGAAGTCTGCAGGACGCGTCCCTCCCCCACCCCTGTACCACGTTGTGACGACGCTCGTTATTGAGAGGAATCAAGAGCGACGCTGAGGGCCCAGGAGGGCCTCTTCCCCCCACCAGCAGCAAACAGCAACTGGACGGAATCGACCCGACCCAACCAGAACGATTTTCAGATGGCCATAGCTTTTCATCGATTTATTTTGGAATCCAGTAAAAGCACCAAAGCGCAGCCCATTTGCTTAAAATTCAGGCATTAGATGCGACGCTCTAGTCTGTCTACTTTTTTCCCGCAATTTTTTACATATACCTACCTGTTTTACACGATTTTTTCCCCTCCAGCCTTCGCGTTTCTCTCCAATGATGCACTTTTCATCGCACATTAGGCGTATGTTACATATCAATATATGCATCGGGCGTGGTGTTTTGCTGCAATTTGTCTTCGACGAGTAGATGATATGCATTATTAGAAAAGACATCGTATATTTGATAAGATAAAACGTGTGGTATTTCTTTCAAATGAAGCTGCATGATTGTGTGTGTCTGCTGTGTTTACTTTGCCACGCTTCAACCTTATCCATTCATGCATGTAACTTTTGCCTTTGATGAGCAAGGGTGGTTTTGATTGTGCTCAACACATTTCAAATAATTATAAATGTAGTGGTACGAAATATCGAGGGCCCGTCACTACACCCACCAACGCAACTGACGCACTTATTCTGGGTTAAGGAAGTGGATTGAATCCATGATATCCGTTGCAAAATAAAGGTCGAATTTCTGCACGAGCATTGATGATGAATTGGGATTTAGGGGCGCGTCGACTGCCATGGTTATTTTGCGCCTGCACGAGCATTACCCACCGTTTATTCCCAAGACAGTGTTGGCCATGCTGTTCCTCTTTTACCAGTATCACCAGAAAGTAGATCTTATGAGCCTCACCCACGTATGCAACTCCGAAATCCAAGCGCTTTTATACTGAGCAATTGAAACGTGGTATCGGTCAGAAATGTACCTTACAAAATATCGAATGACAAATTAACCATGAAGACAGACTTTACTTTCAAAACTACGCAGGCTTGAACAACCCTGCGTGGAAAATTATGTATTTCTTATGGGTGCTTGCCCTGAAGCCTGCCGAGCACATTCGAAGCTTAACACAGAACCCAACGGGGAATCACACGAAAAGTTTGCAGGACCAGTTGCAATCAGGGGTGTAGCTTTTCATTTTACAATGGGGGGGCACTTCGTCCATTTTTTTATACCTCACCTGACCCAGGACAGACATACAGAACTAGGTATTACAGGGTACGCCGAAAGAGGGCCAATACCTTGAACGCCTGTCTTTTCTGGAAAAGCCCAGAACCTTCTCTATTTCACAGTTTAGAGACAACGTTTTTGAGTATTTGGTGTGAAAGACTACCTTGAATGGTTTTCCCTCCAGAGTGTAAGGTTGAAATGGCCCGATTGCAGTAACTACCTATTTGGACCAAATCACACCACATATGTACATACATTGCAGCCCGCCGCTGTCTCTGTCGGCAGATTTGACATCCATTCATCCAGCTGTGCAGTGCGTACTTAGACATTTAAAATTAGGGGAAAGGCTTATCTTTATTTGTCCATAACTTAGAGCTGATCACTTCAGCGAAGATCTTCCATGAAAACGTTACGTCATGCTTCATGACAGGACGGCGCACTTCTATATCCCATTGGTGCATCACAATTTAACACGTCACACGTTCCAACGTCGCTGACGCCTCACGACAGAGCAATCTTATCACTCACGTCAACACGCATGGCGCGTCACGCGTCACGTCACACATCCAGTGTCTGCTCTGCTCAGATCAGACCGAATGCGTGCCTCCTCTGAGCGCTGCGGCCAACGAACTCATCAAGAGCCCCAAGCTCTCGCCCGTACGCCGCGCACACAGCGAGGTGGTTGAACCGAGCTTGGCCCATTGTTGCACGCATGTAGGTTTTCAGCCTTCTCATCAGGCTGAAAGAGCGCTCCGCGGAGCAGCTCGTCGCCGGCGCTGTGAGCGCCAGGCGCACCAGACGCGCCGCCTCCGGGACCAGATCCTGCAGCTCACTAATCATCTCGGCAGCATCTTGTAGTGACTTTGGCCTGCGTCCAGCGTCGTGCAAAAACCGCAGGTGAAGGACGACTCGCTCTTCATCTAGACCGTAGAACCGCGCTGCGCGCCGGCCCTCGTCTTGGTTTCCAGCCAGGGCTGCCTCTACCCCTTGCAGAACCTGGTCGTCGCCTTTGGTGAACCGGTCCTTGATGGAAGCTGCCAGGCTGCGCAGAGCGCCGTCGTACTCACGGCTGTAGCGCTCCTTGGGTGTTTTCGGCGGCGCTTCTTCATCGTCGTTGTCCCTCAGCCGCTGCGGCTTCTTGACAGGCCGTCTCAGGCGCGGCTCATCCACTCCGAGCGAGTCAGCCTTTGCGACAGCGTCGGACCAGAACCGGTCGCAGACGGCCTCACTGCACTGGGACAGCACGGCCTCCCTCATCAGTCTGACCTTGCTGAGGACGCCGGTGACAGACTCCTGTCTGCTCTGGATCGCTGTGATCACCGGCGTGACCAGCTGGTAGACGCGCAGGCCCAGGCTCGCCATGAAGAAAAAGTCAAACCCTTCCATCGCCCGCCGGTAGCCATGGGACTTGGCGGCCGACTCGGGTGAGGCTGTGGGATCTTCCTTGATGGGGTGCACGTAGCCAGCATGGCAGCCCAGTTGAACAGGAGTGACGTCAGGCTCCGCTCGTTGCAGGTCCACCGGGTGCGGCAGAATGAGGTCAGTCCGGCGGCCGTGTCCTCTTGGTGCTGCTCGAACATGGCCAGGCGCTTCGGCGAGCTGCGAACGAACTCGATATGTCCCGACGCCTCTCCGAGCGCGTTTCTGAGCGCAGGGGTCGCGGCTGTCAGGGTGGCCAAGTTGAGACGGTGTGCTGCGCAATGGATGAACAGTGCCTTCGGCTGCTTCTCCTTGATGCGGACTTGGACGCCGCTGATTCGCCCTGCCATGTTTGAAGCCCCATCGTAGCAATGACCCCTGAGTTTCTCAATGGGCAGGTTGAGGCGCTGGAGAGCGTCCAGGATCAGCCTCGCCAGCGTGTCGGCTGTGGTGCTGTCGGTGCTGTAAAAGCCGAGGAACACTTCCTGGACCTCACAGCCTGGATCCACGAACCTGGCACACAGCGACACCTGCTCTTGCCGGGACACGTCGGTCGACTCGTCGACGATGATGGCGAACGCCTCAGCAGCACCGACCTCCGTCGCAGTCTGTTTCAGTATGGTGTGGGCCATCAGCTCCAGTATCTCATTCTGGATTTGCGGCCTGAGGTACATCTGCGTGTCCCTTCTCAGCCACTTCTCCAGAGCTGGGTCCTTCTTGGCCATCGTGGTCAGGAGCGCCTGCAGGTTGCTGGAGCCCTTATCTCGATTGCGAAGCGGAAGGCACTGGCGGGCGAGATACTCGATTGCGTCGAAGATAGCATCGAGCGCAGTTCGCGCCTCATCCACCGCCTTCGCATGCCCACTTAGTACCTGGACTTGGGTAGGGTTCTTACGTCCGCGTCCGATCAGGGCTTCCACAGCCCTTAGGTGAGACCGTGATCTCGCATGCTGGGAGAAGCCAGCAGGCACCTTTTTCCACGATTTGAACCCCCGCGAGATGAAGGCCAGATCGAGATGTGGCTCTCCTGACAGAAGCCCTAGCCCATGCGCTGTAGTGCACTCGCGACAGGTGACGTACTTGCCATCGTGGTTGACCAGCCACGGGTAGGTCTTCTTCCACTTTGAGAACTGAAAGTTCTTCCCACGTTCAGACGCGGGCTGACGCGGCTTGACAGGTTCGGACGTGGACGGAGCGCACGGGCTGTGGAAGAAGAGAGAAGGATTAGGATAAGGACGTGGTGGACGTGATAACGACAATAAAAAGCCATTCATGGGTGACCGTTTCAGCAACCTTTTCAAAACGATGACAGATGCACAAGAACGCTTAGTTTGCAATTTGCATGACACATGTGCGCGAGTAGGTACAGCTGGTATGGCAAGACTATCAATTTTCTTCTTGGTTCCAATCAGAAATCCGGAACTAAACGGGCAGAGCATGGTATAGTTAGTGTGGTTGTGGTTTATAGTTTGTGTCGCGAAGCGGCCCAGAAATGTTTAATTTTGCAGGCATTTTGTGGCCCAATCTTAGACAAAGTTTAAGGACAGCAGAAGGGTCTCGGTGTCGCGAAAAAAAGACACGTGCTTGTTCTGTTCGCGTCGCCAGCGGTGCGAGAGCGGAAATGGATATTTTCGCACAATCCGCACAAAATGTATCAGAACAATAGGATTGTCGATGCGGGACGCCTCAGAAAGCAGCACAGCTGGTTGGGTTTGCGCCGCGAAACGGCACAAATTGTGATGCATTCGTATGAAATTGTATGCGCAGGAACTCGCAATTTAACTTTTAAGCCTGGGTGAGGTGCGGCGCCCTGTGAGGTGGCGCCCAGGGCACGCGCTGTGGGCACGGCGGGTCTGGCGGTGCAGCCTGCACAACAGGGGTTTGGATGAGCTGGCCATCTAATGGGTAGTAATGAAATAATAGTTCCGGATTTCCCGCGAGGGATGATTTCGCAGTGTTCGCAGCTTACCCTGGATCTTCGGTGACGGACTCCTGGACTGTTGATGGTGGTTCGACACCGACAGCCTCGGCACTTTGTGGATCGTCCTCTTGATTAGATGGATCGGGGTCGGGATGTGACCTGAGGATGTGACAACTGGATTAATCAACGCTCAGTGCGATTCAGTTCATTCGTAGGGGCGAATGATTTCTGATAATTACCTGCAGGCGCGTATCTAGGATTTTTCTTGGGGGAGGGCGGAATTTCTTGGAGGCGGTCGAAATCTCAAAAATGTCCTTCAATAAAAAAAATTATCGGATTTGGGCAGCTTGCGATGTAGGAGATGGTTTTATGATAAAACACGCTTAGGTTTCGAGAAAATAGCACTTTCATGTTATTTTTATTTAAAAATCGGGAGTAGCGGGACGGCGGTTGCAAGCTTCGCCAACCCCACCATAGATACGCGCCTGATTACCTGTGCTGCTCATGCACTCTATATGAGTAAGAACGGGGGGACGGTTGTGCCATGCCCTCCACTTTTTGAAACGTTCCTATGCCCATGATGCACTCCATTACCCATATCATTCTGTTTCAGGAAAATGGCAAAAACCGGTTAAATCCATACAATTTCGCAACCTTAACGCCCTTCTATGAGGACAAAAGCGTTTCAGGAAGGTGAAATTAATGTAGGGGAGAGCCCCTTATGTGCTTACCTTTTGCTGTTCGAAAACATGTCCAATATGGACCTTTGCACATTCTTCCTCTTTTGAGACATGTTTGACGTTTAGAAAGTATAGCAAACACATCTATGTAGATGAGTCTCAGTTACAAAAGCGTCCCAACAGAACGCTGACGCTGACCCTCGCACCTTAGCTTCAGCCACCCACAGATCCACATTCCACAACTCTTCTATTGTTGATGCGCGCCAAGACGCCAAGGTCACGTATTTCTTTGGTAAATGCTGCGCAGCTTTCACTTCACTTTCTAGAAAGTTAAATAATCGTTTACATATTCACCTCCGGACGTGATCAAATTATTACTGCAAACCATTTGACTCAATATTTATGTTGTAATGCATGTAAAGCAATGCAATTGCCATTACGAAAAAAAATCACTAATTCATGGGCCGGACATACTACGGGTACAGATACGGAGGGGAAACTAGCCGGATTTCGCAACCACGCTGCCAAATTGCTGCCAATTCGCAGTAGCATGGATATTTTCCCTTCATAGCAAATGGCAGCGTGAAAGCAGACAGCATTGCCGTCCGGCACGGTATGTCACCGGGCACATTAAAGCTCCGATGTTGGTACAACGCCTGCTGTCATGGGGGGGGGCACTTGGATCGAATGGGGGGCATTTTTCATGGATGGGGTGGCACCTGCCACCCCATATATACATAAAGTTACACCCATGGTTGCAATGCATGGGAAAGCACGCCTGAAAATGTAAGCAGCCAACCAATAGGAACGGCGTGTCAGAAGGCCCCGTGCTCAAAAGACCACTCAACCAGACGACACAGGGGTCGTCAGGAACTGCCCCCCGCCGCGCCCCTCCGTCTGACACGTGTGGCTATGAGCCGTCCCTACCCATAGCCGGCCGGCTCCCACCCGTCGGTGCCGCTGCCGCCGCCACCGCACGCCGATGGTCGATTATTGCCTGCAACTCTGCCCAGTGTTCGACGATCTCGGCGACGCCCGACAGTCGGTTATCGCCTGCAGCTCCGCCCAGTGTCGGAGATCTCGGCGGCGGGCGGGCGTGCACAACAGCACAACAGCACGCCGCCATCGCTATGCACGGGTGGGTGCAGGCTGGGCCATAGGAGGGCTTTGACCTGTGTGCAGGTTGGCTGGTGTTCGTACCGGGTCCGGCAGTCCGATTAGCATAGCGATACGGTGCCAAGCGATCTGGATCGTAAAATTTGCAAACATGAATTGTTTCTTTAATAATGCGTGTTACAAAACCAGCGATTGGGTCTGTTAATGGCGTAGTATAATTACAATAGCGTGACGTTCCGGACCTTAACGCGCACCACGGAAGACGACGGGAGCCTGGCTGAATGCCATCAGTGACGAAAGCTCGATATAAATGTGTGGTGTTTTAAAAGACATAAAGACATAAAAGATTACTGCAACTATGAGCCACAAGGGCCCTTCTTGGTTGCACTCTGTACACTGAACCAGTTGCACACCAAAACTGTTAATCAGCCCTCCCTGTAATACTGAAAAGCAAGCCCTATATTCTTATAATGATTGTCTATGCTGTTTTTAAAGATGTTCAATGTGCTGCTACTGACGATGTTTTCTGGCAGCTGGTTCCAGTGTTCCACTACCCTGTTGGTGAAGAAAGTTTGCCTTAACCTTGTTCTGCTGTGGTTAACTTTAATTTTGAATTTATGACCTCTAATTGCATCATTTCTGTTAAATTCAAACATTTCCCCAAGGTATCCCCTCTCCAGACCATTGACAAATTTAAAGACCTCGATGAGATCTCCTCTCAGCCTTCTATATCTAAGTGAAAACATATTCAATTTCTTCAATCTTTCCTCATATGCCAGGTTGCTTATGCCATTAACCATTTTTGTAGCCCTCTTTTGTACTCTCTCCAAAAGCCAACAATCTTTTTCATAGCTAGGAGACCAAGCTTGGATGCAGTATTCCAAATGTGGCCTGACGTATGCACAGTAAAGCTTCCTGATCACTTCCTCACTTCTGTATGATACATTCCTATTTATTGCCCCGAGCATTCTCAGTGCCTTCTTCCTGGCTTCCTTGGTCTGTTCTGATGCCCCCAGTTTTGTGTTTAGAATAACACCTAAATCCTTCTCCTGTTGAGTCACTGATAGCACTTGGCCACCCATCAAGTATGGAGCCTTCATATGCTGCTTACCTACATGCATGATTTTGCACTTATCAAAGTTAAATTTCATTTGCCATTCTTCGGACCACTTCACAAGTTCGTCTAAGTCTTTTTGCAGCGAGATATGCTCATCCTGACCTGTTATTGCTCTAAAGACCTTCAAATCATCCGCAAATTTCAAAACTTTACTGCTTAGGCCACTTTCAATGTTATTTACAAATATAATGAACAGTAATGGCCCTAGTACTGACCCCTGGGGGACTCCACTAAGAACATTTTGCCATGATGACTTTGTACCATTTAGCATCACTCTTTGCTGTCTATCTGAAAGCCACAACTCTATCCATTTTAAGATGCTACCTGCAATACCATGGGACTGAAGCTGTATCACATCACTGATTTGAACTGCTTGCTCAGCTCCTCAACCATCTCACTATCCTCACCCAATGTAGTCCCGTTTACTTCCAGTGGACCAATTGTGCTAGAAACTTTACTCAGCTTGTAGAAACTAAAGAACTTTTTACTGTCCCCATTACAGTTTCTAGCTAAATCCAGTTCTTTTGCTCGCTTTGCTGCTCTGGTTTTTTGCTTCACAGTGTCTCTAGCTTTTCGATACGCCTTTAGATTAACGACATTTGAGGCTTCTTTAAAAACTCTAAATGCAGTTTTCTTAGCCTTAATTGTTTTTATGACGTCTGGTGTAAGCCATGCTGGCTTTCCTACCCTTCTTTTGCGTCTTTGCTTTTGGGGGACATGTCTAATCTGAGTTTCCTTCAAGTAAGATTTGAACTTTTCCCACATTTCACAGGCATTTAAATTGGAGAATTCTTCTTCCCATCTGATGGCACTTAAAGCCGCTCTCATGCCGTTAAAGTCTGCTCTGTTGAAATTTGGAACCTTTACCAAATTATCCTTGACAATTTCCCGTACATGTGCCTTGAATCTAACTATGTTATGGTCACTTTTTCCCAGAGTTTCGCCTACAGTCAAGTCTTGAACCAAGTCACTTAAATCCGAGAATACAAGGTCCAAGAATGAACCATGCCTGGTAGGTTCCGATACAAACTGGTGTAAGAACAGGTCCTCTTCAAGGCATTCCCTAAACATTTTGCATGATGGGGTGCCAACACCAGCATTTTCATAACCTTTTAGATTAAAGTCACCGAGAATAAGGCACTTCCTCTTAAAGGTTCTACTGATTTCCTCACAAATCACCTTGTCAAGCTCCAGTTGCTGAGAATTAGGCAGGGTTCCTGATCGGTAGAAAGCTCCTATCCTAAGAGTATTGCTGTTGCCTTTTCCCACAGTGACATCAAGCCAAATGGACTCCACAGACACATTTTTATTCCCACCTGCTACTTTTTGAGAACTGAATAAGCTATTTATATAGAGCATTACACCACCCCCTTTCATTGCTGGACCCCTACTGCACGAAAACATATTGTATCCCTGGATCTCATAGTCCTGTAAGTTATCTCCAAAATACCCTTCACTGACCCATGCCTCCGTAATGCAAACAAAATCCGGTTCCTCCTCAGCAACATAACACTTGAACTCATCAAATTTGGAACGGATACTCTGAGCATTAAACATCATACACTTAACGAATGCTCCATAACCACCTTTAGCTTTTTCATATTGAGGAGTTCTTTTATCACTAGATGAACTATAACTCTGTCTCCTTGAACTACTGCTGTCCCTATTTGCAGACTTTGAGGTTCTATTGCCTTGGCTGACACTATTGGAATATTCCTGAGTTGGCAATGCAATGTGATCCCTCCCCACCCCATTTCCTAGTTTCCCTGAAGGACATGCTCGTATACTTTGCCTAACACATGGACCCCCTTCTCAGAAAAGTGCAGGCCATCCCTCTGATAGAGGTCCCACGATGCATAGAACCTGCTCCACTCGTCTACAAATGTAAAACCTAGCTCATGGCAGAGCTTTCCTACCCTGGCGTTAGCTGCCAGTGCCCTAGAGCTCCACTCAGGGGAGGCTCTAGCCCTAGGCAAAATTCCTGTTATAATGACTATATTGGTACCCTTGAGGGTGGCCAGAAGGGCCCTGTACTCCCGCAGAAGCTCCTCACTCCTAGTCTGCCCTATGTTATTTACCCCTACATGCACTATGACTGTGTTAAACTGGTGATCACTGGTGACCTGTACCACCGCAGGTACCAGGTCCTTCACCTTGGCACCAGGCCTGGTGATGCACCTCCTGTCCCTCCTACCTTTACAAAATACCCGCTCTAAATATCGCACACGAGAGTCTCCTATGACCAGCACTGACTCCTTACTACTGCTATCCTGGGGGCAGTCATCCAATGCCTAGAACATACTTGTTGTTACTTTACCTGCCCGCTGGGTCGGTTGGCTAGACTTCCTCCCGCTCCTACCACCTGCCACCTGCCACTCACTAACCTTTTCCTTAGGTTCGTGTCTCCAAATCCTCCACCCCCTGACCTCATGCCACTTCCCCTCCTGTGACCTACCAGAACTACCCTCCTCTGTTCACTATTAAAACTCCCCTCCTGAGAGATCCCAGCCACCTCCACAGTAGGGAAAGCCTCAGCTACCTGGTGGCCTGCGACCACATGGGCACATGACGTCCCTGCTACGGAGTGACCCCTTGTTGCTTTATCTTGCCTACCCTGTGCATCAAGGGCTGCCTTGAGATTGGAAACCTCTGCCTTAAGGGCCCTAATTTCTTCCTCTAGTGCCTGCATCCTGGTCGAAACCATCCTAAACGCTGCAGCTTATGCCTTAGATTTAGATTCAAATTAACTCGCTAAACAACCGACAAACAAGCTAACTATCATTCACTATAAATCGCTACCTCCTATACTGTCAGTTTATTATCTGAGTGCCTCAAGAAAAGGAGAAACTATTAAACAATTGTTTGTTTTTTTTTTGTTTGTTTGTTTTTTTTTATTAAATTAAATAAATACACAAGATGTCTAATCTAATTTTCTTCAACACAAGTATGACGTATGGCTAGACAGAAAAACGAACAGTCACACAACACTTATGAATACCCCCAACTTACTGCTAATTAAATTATCTTAAACTTCAACACCAAACACACTATGCACACCAAAAAATAAATAAAGTATGTTAGGATAGTATCAATGTTGTCTAATGTACTTGTGAAATATACACACTTGTAATGTCTCCTACTACAGAAATCGAACCGTCGAGAACACGCCGAAAGCAAAGATGGCGCACATCACTTATGAATACCCCCAACTTACTACTAATTAAACTATCTTAAACTTCAACACCAAACACCCTATGCACACCAAAAAATAAAGTATGTTAGGATAGTATGAATGTTGTCTAATGTACTTATGAGATCTACACACTTGTAATATCTCCTACTACAGAAATCGAAGCCTCGAGAACACGCCGAAAGCAAAGATGGCGCACACGGCGGCGTCGCTAGGTTAATATAGTATGGTTTGCGTGCTACGAAAATGCTTATAAGATAAAAACTAATGAAATATAATCACAGAAGTAATTGCTAAACACCTATACTCAGCTTAGACTAAAGTACTGCCCAGTTCTGCAACGACTTATCTGGAAACCTGGAGCTCCAGCGGCGAACCTCCTTCCACCTTGAGACCTGGCGGCAAACTGTTGCAAACTGTTTTCTTCAATGTTGCTAAAATGAAGGGATAGACGAAGCTATATGCCTTTGTTAAAAACAGAAATGAAATTGCACTGGGGACCTCAAAAGGTCGGTCCGGCGCCCCCGAAATAGCGCTCAGAGACGAAAATTCTGGCTGGGCGCCTAAGAATCTTATGGGGCCCGAAAAGTCGTGTCGGGACTACTGAAAATCACAATGTTGACCCCAAAAGGTCGGGCCGTGACCCCTGGAATTCACGTTTGGGCCTAAGAAGTCTGGCCAAGGCCCTTGGAAACGACGCTGGGAGACCAAAAGGACTGGTTACGCGACTGGAAATCACGCTTGGTGCCAAAAGGTCGCGCCGGGGTTCCTACAAATAGCCCTAGACCCCCAAATGTTTTACCGGGGCCACTGACAATCCCGGTGGTGGCACCAAACGCTTTTCCCCGGAGGTTGACTTGACGCACGTTGCAAAACGTTTCGGTTAGGAATTAATTTCTTGAAAAATTGATGTTACTTTATAAAGTTTGTTTGGGAACAAAATGACCTTTTTGATGGCCAAAGCTGAACAGAAAACAATCGTATCTTCTTAGGTACGCACAAAGGCTCAGTGGTTCAGCTTAGGCCCGATTAGGAGAGGCACATCAATCATTGAGGGTGTCAAAACAATGATTGAGATTGAGATGCCGTCAGCATGTACAAAATAACACCCGGCTTACACCAAGTGTGGGTAAATTTAATATGCAACGCACAGCATTGAAGTTCATTTGTTCAGGGGTCGACTTTTTAATGCAGACAATCAGAATTAATGCATGAGAATTAGGAACTAATATTGTGCCAGCGTGTGGCCTTGTCAGCTTGTGGCCGTCCTATCAGCTTAAACAGCTTTGTCGCCGGGGCATGACCAGCCGCCATATTGCATGCGGATAAAATGCAAATATCGCGCGGATATCACGGTGCAATTAACATTCTAATCTAATCGTGAATCCGAATACAAATAGGTCTGAACCGCGTCGCTGAATGCGGCGCAGTGGCGGATGAAGAGGACAGACACGCTGTTTCGGTGCGTTTGTTTGGATAGACGGACGGACGGTTCAACACTCGTACCAGTCGGGACATTTCCCAATCCTGGGACCCACCGGTGAAGCCGTGTGGGCAGCGTCATTAGTCGTGGTCGTGCATAAACTGTGTCGTGAACCACCCAATAAGCAAACAAACAAGATGCAAGAGGTAAAGTATGCCAGGATGCACAGTTGTATAAGCATATCGTCTCATCCGGCATGCACTGTGCCTATAATACAAATCCTTTTCATGCATTTATCTGAAAAGAGCCTATGAACATGAAAATCCTCTTCTGGACCTCTAATTACGCAGTAGAACCATTCCGCACGTGTCCGGGGTGAAAAGTCGACGGCACACGTATCTCTGCGTGAAACGTCCTCGCTGGCAACATTTCGGTCGTCGGCGGCGATGTCGAGGAGGGCAATCGTACTCCACGTTTTCGTTAAATTTTCAATTTCATGAAATTTCCACAATTTCTCATAAATTGCACCCACTGTCTCCTCATTGTGTTCCCCATCTGGACACTCGGCGCCTCTGCTGCAATTGGTTCAGCCATATTGACCGTTTGAAATCTGACGAAACATGATTCACACATGCTGTTTGAACGAATATACGGGGCTCAGACCCACCACTTTTAAGGAGGGGACCAACAGGACAACCCACTAATATCTGCGGGCAACGACGTGACTTTCAATTTAGATGATTACATAGTAGTCACCAATTCAGGTCAGATAAATCGAGGTGCAGGACCGCTAGGCGACAACAGGTCTTCAGTCAAATGACTGTTGATGAGTTGAATATGCCGCCTGTTGATGGTGTGGGGAGCCACTCATTGAATGTAAGAACAGGGTGAACACACTCCTTAAGCTTGAAAATCTTGTTTTTCTAGTTACAATTAGTGGTGGATGGGACGCTAATCATGCTGAGCAGGTGTGCACTATACAGACACCATTAATTAGGCATGGCTGAAGTTTGAAAACCATCCGTAGGGCACTCGAGCCACGTTCGTACCACGGACGGTGCAGTTAATAGGCTTGGGTAGGTAAGGTATAGGGTTAATAGGTTTGGGTAGGTAAGGTACCCAGATGGGCATTGCTGGGTGTGTAGGATGCTGATGGATGGTTTCTTTGGAATTGAGGATGTGGTTGTCGGTTGGGGAGATGAGTGTCTTTTTGCCAGGATTATGGTATCGTCCCTCTCCAGACTGGGCCTGGATGGGCCCTTGTGGCTCTTATCTGAACACATACTTTTTACCGACGGGGACTGCGCTGGCGGCCGCCTGGTGGGCGGTATCGGCACTAAAAGTTATCCGGTCCCGCCGCGGCTTCAAAGGCGCGGTGCGGGAGGAGAGTCGCTCCGTCATCACGAGGCGCGCCGCGTTGTACATGTGCTCGAGAGCTGTGGTGGGCACACGCTGTCCATTACATCCATTCTAACCATGTGCAAGCCACCTAGGTACAGATGCTGGGGACTACCTTCAGTCCGGTAGTTTGGAGTCACCAGAGGGGTGACTCCTAACTGGGCGGACTTGAGCGAAATGTAAGCTGCACGATCAAGTTTCCTTTGGTCCCACGCCAGGGACGTTGGTAAAAACGAGATGTAGTTGTCGGGCTGGTGGACAAATGGGACTGCTATCTCCCGCACACACGCTTTTCCATGGAGAGATCTCAAAACATTAGACAAAGAGGACACAGGCGTATCGAGGGAAGATGAAGGATGCATCACACATGGCGACATGGGCGCCATTAATAGCTCGTCAGAAATTGGCGCCCTTTAGTGCGCTGAGACTGGCCCTGTCCTTAACATCTTCTCCCCTTGTTCTGCTGCTTATCCACAATTAGATAAGAAAGAAGCAGGTGTAAACTGTGGGTGATGTGATCAGTGCGTTGCGTCACTCTTAGCGGAACTGATGGGTCCGCGTGACGTGTGACTGATGTTCAGGTATAGACTGTGGGTGATGTTATGGGCAGTGTGTTGCGTCACTCTTGGCTACACTATCGTCGCATTGTCTGGCGCACGTGCTGCAGCCGCGCAGTCGCCGCTGCAGCACGTGGCAGGTGATGCGCAGCCGAGAGTCGCCGACCGACACAGTGCGACTGGGGCGCCCTCTGCGAACAGCCGTCTGGCGGAGACGGAGCGCACCGTCTCCGCGTCGAGAGCGGCGGCACCGCGGGGCTGATGGTCGCGCCGGCCCGACATACGTCATTTGTGTCGTCACGACGGCTGGCACCGACCGTCGGCTAGTTAGTTGGTTAGTTATTGGTTTTACGATACATCGACCGTTGAGTCGTGTAGCGTCACCAATCTCTCACGCCGATTAGTCGCGGGCGAAGAGTAGCGACAGGCGAGATTCGAACCCACCTTTCGATTGTGAGACGAACAACTTGCCCCTAGACTGCTCGGCCCCACCTACCGTCGGCGACGCCACACGTGCACCAATCCGATGGGTCTGCCCAAACTGCAGTGACAAGGGTCACTGCCACCCCCGTCCCCTCCCACCGCCAGGCCGGCCCAGGTCACTCATTGAAAATGTCGAACCGACGGGAGTCTTTTGCATCTCGCTAGGCCTATCTGACCGATCTCAACGAAGGTCCGTAGCCGTGGAGGAATGCTGTATACATGTTGGCAATGTAACGCAATGACGGTGTTTTTGGTAGTTTGACAATATTATTTTACTGCTTTATGCTTTCCGGTCGCAATCTCCCGAATCGCAGACTCCCAAGACCCCAGCGACCACGCGCTGACGAAAGCCAGAAGGTTCGCCACCTCATAGCTCAGTTGGCAGGCTACTGGCTTTCCGTTTTTGGTCTCCCCTGCCATGGCAAGAGGTGGTGAAGATTGCCACAGACGCTTTATTTCTCCTACCCAAGAAGCTCTATTTTTCACAAAATGTGAATCTTGCATTGCCAAGCATTCCTCATCATGATCTTCAAGCATTTACAAGAGAGCTTCATCATCTTAATCTTGCACTTTGTTCATCATCCATCTATCGACTTTAATCATTTTATTATCGATCGTCACAATCGCAATCATCTTAATCTTGCACTATGTTCATCACACATTTAAGGATCATATTCATTGTAACCTTGATCGTCATGGTCGTAATCATCTTGACTATACACACTTTAATGTTAATAATTTTAATCACGGCAATAGTATTCTATGTTTGTGCATGCACGAACGACATCTCAGTATCTTCCCATCTGCTCTCTTCATGCATATACCGAGGTATTAGGTGCGTAGTTGCTATAATTACTACATTCAAAACTGCGGGTTGCATGTCCAAGATGTAAACTTCAGGTCTTGGGGATTCAGGCTCTTTCTCAAGCCTATTTGCCAGGGACAAGTCTTCTTTCGTTTGCTTTTGGTTTACAGAAAAAACATATTTTGTTTGTTTCACTACTGGTGTGTAGTGTAGTTTGACGTGTTCCGCATCCAGCATTGTTCAGCTAGTGCGATGCATGAATATGCCTCGGACAAGTGAAAATGCATACCTAATCATGAATACTGGGAAGAAGCATAGGCGTGATGCAATCGGGAATAGCCTTACATGTGAAACGCAGTAAAATAGATGCTAAGATTCAGCATGCCTCTGGCTGCATGTACAGGAGAATCATGCCAGCCCGCCCCCAAGGCCTGTCGATTCAGGCTGGACAATAGCGTCATCTGTTGGTGTGTCGTTTGCTACATATATGACCCGTGTAATGATTGTGATCGAAATGAGCTATCCATTTGTGCGCGGACAAATTTTTCAAATTAGAGTGCAGCATTTTTAGTGACAATTGCTTAATTAGCGTCCGCCGATAAATCCATCGATCAATCGCCGAATTTGCCTCAGCCAAATCCACCGGTTGAAAATGATGTAAGCGCACTTGCTGCCGCGCCAGCCAAGCTCTCGCAGAAGGGAAATAATACGTGAAGATAAATACTGCTGTGTTATATAGAGTTGCGTTCCACGAAAATGTTCTGTTTATTGTCATCACAAATCTGCAATGCAATTGGTTAACTTCTCGCGTGCACAGGTATAAAACTGCTATCGATCACAATCGCAATACGCGTCACGTGTGTGGCTAAGCGACACCCCAGCAGCTGATTGCCAATGTCCAGGTCTGCCCTCGCCGCAATATAAATGTTGCGAAAAATATCGGTTGTTCAGAAGAAAAAAAAGGCGAACTGCCAGTGGTGCGCGACATCATGACCACAGACCTATGTCGCCACCGTAAAACATATCACTGTGAGCAGCATAAGTATGCGCTATTACGAGCCGGTACAGTGTGACTTCTGGTCTACAATATGACAGTTAATTATATGAAAAGAAGTGGCGGGTGATTTAAGTCCAGAGTGTGCCTAGTTCACTGGTCGGAAGTACAGCTCCAGGACGGAGGTGAGGGGAGCACACATCAAGGGCACGACGGTTTAAAAGTGCACTTGGGCGTGACCGTTATCAGGTCCGCCGGATCGTACGGACACTGACCGCACGATAAACACACCGACGGGTGAATTCTTCCTCTGCAGCCGATATGCTGGGGAGTACATGGACTCGCTTTACCCATGGGAAGTGGAGGAGGAAATCACCCGTTGGACACGAACACGCACCCCAACTTAGATCGGGGACGCTTTTAACCCAGGCCTACAATACCGCAGACGTAGAAATGCTACCACGCATGGAACTCATCACAGACACACTAATCACCATAACCCCGGTCACACATCTCAACCCATCGCAGGGCACCACCTATGCAAGGAAGCTGGCCTGGATGACGGAGAAACACATGGCTCTCAGGATTAGGAGCCAGGGGATCTCCTCCGTCTACAGGGTGAATTGCACACAAGCAATTCAACAGAATTCAACAGAATTCAACAGAAGACAGTCATTCGCGCACGTTAAAGTGCTTTAACGTTAAAGTGGTTAATGAATCCTGCTCAGGATTCATTAACCAGCGCCGTCTCCGGGGAGGTCGTTGACGACCCCCCATAAGGGCTTCTGCGGGCAGTGAAAGAACGGCGCGCGGCATCGCGCCCAAATTTGTCATACCTTTTCCCAAATCGATTTGGCATGTTATGTCAAAATGTTGAAGTCAGGTCACCAAGGGTCATAGAGTTAGTCAAGGTCAAGTGAGGTCACCTAAAAAAGCGTTCAATCAGTCGTCACGGTTTCACTGATATATTTTAATAAAACTTTCAGCGTTTGCTTATCTTTAAGGATGCAACAAAACGCACTGGAGGAATTTTTCATTTTCCCCGTTTTTTCCTTATTAGTTTTGCATATTTATTCATTAAAGTTAAAATATAAGATTCTGGCTGAAGAAAGCTTTTCCTTGTTGGAGCAAGGAAAAGCTTACTTTTTCGGTCCGCTCTACCAATTAGAAAAGGAAAATTAAAGAAAACTTGAACACTGAAAATTTTGAAATTTCAAAAAAATGCTAAATTTTTGGCTGGCCAGCAATTTTATGGTCCTGGTCGATTTCGCTTTGCTTTTCTTATTCCAAATATTTTTTATCTCAAATTTCTCAAAATGAACTCCCCAGAGCCACAAACATGATGTAAGTCGTAAAAACCTAGGAACCCCTGGTGACGTCACTTTTTGTGGGACAAATGTTTGGAGGTGGTGTCTGACCCTAATCGTCGAGCGCTTTCCGATGACATCTATTTCGTTTTCGTGCGACGCTTATTTTGGAGATTAGAGGGGGGTGGGTCACCAACGACCCCCCTCCCCGAGACGGGTGTGAGGATATGACCGGGGAGAGAGAAAATTAAGCACACAGTTATACCACGAGCACCCTACCCTGGACGCTGTCAATTTGATCAGCGTTACGGCCACTTGCGGGAGGTGGGGTGCCACGACACAGCACTCACTTGTGCCAACTGTGCCGCGTCACATCAAATCAACATATGTACGACCAGCGCACTACATTGCGTCGCATGTGGCGGAGAGCACACCTCCCGTGGCGGGGATAAAGGAGAAAAAAATCACGCCTCCCTCGGTGGATAAAGGATAAAAATCCTCCGTCTTGGCCATCTGGAGAGCTGGGCTATGCCGGGGGGCACCGGGGCGCATCAACGGCTGCTGGTTATATAGCGAGCTGGGTTATGCCACTGAAGCCACAACCCACAACACAAAACACCGCACAAGAACCAAAACAACAACCCACGACCCAACTCACGCACACACTCGACACAGGCACCACCCCAATACCACATCGCGAAACACGCAAGCCATCACCCGCACCACGCCCACTAGAACCCCCAGGAGTACAACACGCACCACGCAAAAACCAACGATACCAATACGGACCAATCACAGATTCAGACGACTATAGCAGTTCAGACAACACCACTTACACTACCCATGCACTTACAACACGATAAAGTAAGCACCACCTCTACCAACAACAAACCATACACCCGCGCCAAAACCCGAGACAAAACGTCTTGACAACGAACAACATCCAAACAAACTCCTCCGCCTACTCTCTCCCTGCTTCACCCATGATCTAAAAAAGAAACAAAAACAAAACGATACTGACAGGTTGGTGTATGCGTGCTTGTACCGAAACCTGGGATGTAAAAAAGGCCAAAACAATGAGATAAAAAAATCAACGCAAAACAAAACGAAGAAGGGCCAAAACAGTTCATGACATGCATGTTTTTGTTTGCAAATGTTCAATGTAAATGGTGATGACCCCCAATTCTACACCCCCACGCAGTGTGGCACCGCCTCTCCTTATCTCGACCAGATCCGCTCACCTCTCTCAGTTACGCCATCTCTACTCGCGTAAACAGCCTTTACCACCGGACCGGTGGCAGGCTGGTCAACGGAAAACAACAACAACAAAGCCTCACGGGCACTGTCATACCGGCTGACCACCGCCGCACAGAGTGTACCATGTGGGCTACCAGCCTACCACCGCACAGTGTACCATGTGGGCTACCAGCCTACCACCGCACAGTGCACCATGTGGGCTACCTACCAGCCTACCACCGCACAGTGTACCATGTGGGCTACCAGCCCACCACCGCACAGTGTACCCCGTGGGCTACCTACCAGCCTACCACCGCACAGTGCACCATGTGGGCTACCTACCAGCCTACCACCGCACAGAGTGTACCATGTGGGCTACCAGCCTACCACCGCACAGTGCACCATGTGGGCTACCTACCAGCCTACCACCGCACAGTGTACCATGTGGGCTACCAGCCTACCACCGCACAGTGCACCATGTGGGCTACCTACCAGCCTACCACCGCACAGTGTACCATGTTTCCGGTCCGGTGGTAAAGGCTGTTTACGCGAGTAGAGATGGCGTAACTGAGAGAGGTGAGCGGATCTGGTCGAGATAAGGAGAGGCGGTGCCACACTGCGTGGGGGTGTAGAATTGGGGGTCATCACCATTTACATTGAACATTTGCAAACAAAAACATGCATGTCATGAACTGTTTTGGCCCTTTTTCGTTTTGTTTTGTGTTGATTTTTTATCTCATTGTTTTGGCCTTTTTACATCCCAGGTTTCGGTACAAGCACGCATACACCAACCTGTCAGTATCGTTTTGTTTTTGTTTCTTTTTTATATCATGGGTGAAGCAGGGAGAGAGTAGGTGGAGGAGTTGTTTGGATGTTGTTCGTTGTCGAGAGGGTTTGTCTCGGGTTTTGGCGCGGGTGTATGGTTTGTTGTTGGTAGAGGTGGTGTTTGCTTTCTCGTGTTATAAGTGCATGGGTAGTGTAAGTGGTGTTGTCTGAACTGCTATAGTCGTCTGAATCTGTGATTGGTCCGTATTGGTATCGTTGGTTTTTGCGTGGTGCGTGTTGTACTCCTGGGGGTTCTAGTGGGCGTGGTGGGGGTGATGGCTTGCGTGTTTCGCGATGTGGTATTGGGGTGGTGCCTGTGTCGAGTGTGTGCGTGAGTTCCAGGTTTCCAGATCAGTCGCTGCAGAACAGGGCAGTACTCTAGTCTAAGCTGTGGATAGGTGCTTAGCAATTACTTCTCTTATTATATTTCATTAGGTTTTATCTTATAAGCATTTTCGTAGCACGCAAACTATACTATATTAACCTAGCGACGCCACAGGACGCCATCTTGTATGCGCCAAAGGGAGGCCTCGTGGCTTCGGCGTGTTCTCGACTCTTCGATTTCTGTAGTAGGAGATATTACAAGTGTGTAGATTTGATAAGTACATTAGACAACATTCATACTATCCTAACATACTTTATTTATTTTTTGGTGTGCATAGTGTTTTTGGTGTTGAAGTTTAAGATAGTTTAATTAGTAGTAAGTTGGGGGTATTCATAAGTGCTGTGTGACTGTTCATTTTTCTGTCTAGCCATAAGTGATATCAAAGGGATATTTATATAGTTGTCTAGTTGTGTGGAAGACAATTAGATTAGAGATCTTGTTTAGTTATTTAATTTAATTAAAAAACAAAACAAAACAAAAAAACAAACAATTGTTTAATAGTTTCTGCTTTTCTTGAGGCACTCAGATATTTAACTGACAGTATAGGAGGTAGCGATTTATAGTGAATGATAGTTAGCTTTTTTGTCGGTTGTTTAGCAAGTGTGTTTGGTGTTGAAGTTTAAGATAGTTTAATTAGTAGTAAGTTGGGGGTATTCATAAGTGCTGTGTACTGTTCATTTTCTGTCTAGCCATAAGTGATATCAAAGGGATATTTATATAGTTGTCTACTTGTGTGGAAGACAATTAGATTAGACATCTTGTTTAGTTATTTAATTTATTTAAAAAACAAAACAAAACAAAAAAACAAACAATTGTTTAATAGTTTCTGCTTTTCATGAGGCACTCAGATATTTAACTGACAGTATAGGAGGTAGCGATTTATAGTGAATGATAGTTAGCTTTTTTGTCGGTTGTTTAGCAAGTTAATTTAGCAAGTTAATTTGAATCTAAATCTAGGCATAAGCTGCAGCGTTTAGGATGGTTTCGACCAGGATGCAGGCACTAGAGGAAGAAATTAGGACCCTAAAGGCAGAGGTTTCCAACCTCAAGGCTGCCCTTGTTGCACAGGGTAGGCAAGATAAAGCAACAAGGGGTCAATCCGTAGCAGGGACATCATATGCCCAGGTGGTCGCAGGCCACCAGGTAGCTGAGGTTTCCCCTACTGTGGAGGTGGCTGGGATCTCTCAAGAGGGGAGTGTTAATAGTGTTAATAGTGAACAGAGGAGGGTAGTTCTGGTAGGTCACAGGAGGGGAAGTGGTATGAGGTCAGGGGGTGGAGGATTTGGAGACGCGAACCTAAGGAAAGGGTCAGTGTGTGGCAGGTGTCAGGTGGTAGGAGCGGGAGGAAGTGTAGCCGACCGGCCCAGCGGGCAGGCATAGTAACAACAAATATGTTCCAGGCATTGGATGACTGCCCCCAGGATAGCAGTAGTAAGGAGTCAGTGCTGGTCATAGGAGACTCTCGTGTGCGTCATTTAGAGCGGGTATTTTGTAAAGGTAGGAGGTACAGGAGGTGCATCACCAGGCCTGGTGCCAAGGTGAAGGACCTGGTACCTGCGGTGGCACAGGTCACCAGTAATCACCAGTTTAACACAGTCATAGTGCATGTGGGGGTAAATAACATAGGTCATACTAGGAGCGAGGAGCTTCTGCGGGAGTACAGGGCCCTTCTGGCCACCCTGAAGGGTACCAATAGAGTGCTTGTAACAGGAATTTTGCCTAGGGCTAGAGCCTCCCCTGAGTGGAGCTCTAGGGCACTGGCAGCTAACACCAGGGTAGGAAAGCTCTGCCAGGAGCTAGGTTTTACATTTGTAGACGAGTGGAGCAGGTTTTATGCATCGTGGGACCTCTATCAGAGGGATGGCCTGCACTTTTCTGAGAAGGGGGTCCATGTGTTAGGCAAAGTATATGAGCATGTCCTTCAGGGAAACTAGGAAACGGGGTGGGGAGGGATGAAATTGCATTGCCAACTCAGGAATATTCAAATAGTGTCAGCCAAGGCAATAGAACCTCAAAGTCTGCAAATAGGGACAGCAGCAACTCAAGGCGACAGAGTTATAGTTCATCTAGTGATAAAAGAACTCCTCAATATGAAAAAAGCCAAAGGTGGTTATGGAGCATTTGTTAAGTGTATGATGTTTAATGCTCAGAGTATCCGTTCCAAATTTGATGAGTTCAAGTGTTATGTTGCTGAGGAGGAACCGGATTTTGTTTGCATTACGGAGGCATGGGTCAGTGAAGGGTATTTTGGAGATAACTTACAGGACTATGAGATCCAGGGATACAATATGTTTTCGTGCAGTAGGGGTCCAGCAATGAAAGGGGGGTGGTGTAATGCTCTATATAAATAGCTTATTCAGTTCTCAAAAAGTAGCAGGTGGGAATAAAAATGTGTCTGTGGAGTCCATTTGGCTTGATGTCACTGTGGGAAAAGGCAACAGCAATACTCTTAGGATAGGAGCTTTCTACCGATCAGGAACCCTGCCTAATTCTCAGCAACTGGAGCTTGACAAGGTGATTTGTGAGGAAATCAGTAGAAACTTTAAGAGGAAGTGCCTTATTCTCGGTGACTTTAATCTAAAAGGTTATGAAAATGCTGGTGTTGGCACCCCATCATGCAAAATGTTTAGGGAATGCCTTGAAGAGGACCTGTTCTTACACCAGTTTGTATCGGAACCTACCAGGCATGGTTCATTCTTGGACCTTGTATTCTCGGATTTAAGTGACTTGGTTCAAGACTTGACTGTAGGCGAAACTCTGGGAAAAAGTGACCATAACATAGTTAGATTCAAGGCACATGTACGGGAAATTGTCAAGGATAATTTGGTAAAATACTCAAAATACTCAACATGGGTTTAGAAAAGGACGATCGTGTCTCACAAACCTCTTGGACTTTTCGAACTTCGCCACAGAACAATTTGATCAGGGAAATCAGGTTGATGTAGCATATCTTGACTTTAGTAAGGCCTTTGACAAGGTACCCCATAAACGGTTAATGATACAGCTTCAGTCCCATGGTATTGCAGGTAGCATCTTAAAATGGATAGAGTTGTGGCTTTCAGATAGACAGCAAAGAGTGATGCTAAATGGTACAAAGTCATCATGGCAAAATCTTCTTAGTGGAGTCCCCCAGGGGTCAGTACTAGGGCCATTACTGTTCATTATATTTGTAAATAACATTGAAAGTGGCCTAAGCAGTAAAGTTTTGAAATTTGCAGATGATTTGAAGGTCTTTAGGGCAATAACAGGTCAGGATGAGCATATCTCGCTGCAAAAAGACTTAGACGAACTTGTGAAGTGGTCCGAAGAATGGCAAATGAAATTTAACTTTGATAAGTGCAAAATCATGCATGTAGGTAAGCAGCATATGAAGGCTCCATACTTGATGGGTGGCCAAGTGCTATCAGTGACTCAACAGGAGAAGGATGTACGTGTTATTCTAAACACAAAATTGGGGGCATCAGAACAGACCAAGGAAGCCAGGAAGAAGGCACTGAGAATGCTCGGGGCAATAAATAGGAATGTATCATACAGAAGTGAGGAAGTGATCAGGAAGCTTTACTGTGCATACGTCAGGCCACATTTGGAATACTGCATCCAAGCTTGGTCTCCTAGCTATGAAAAAGATTGTTGGCTTTTAGAGAGAGTACAAAAGAGGGCTACAAAAATGGTTAATGGCATAAGCAACCTGGCATATGAGGAAATATTGAAGAAATTGAATATGTTTTCACTTAGATATAGAAGGCTGAGAGGAGATCTCATCGAGGTCTTTAAATTTGTCAATGGTCTGGAGAGGGGATACCTTGGGGAAATGTTTGAATTTAACAGAAATGATGCAATTAGAGGTCATAAATTCAAAATTAAAATTAACCACAGCAGAACAAGGTTAAGGCAAACTTTCTTCACCAACAGGGTAGTGGAACACTGGAACCAGCTGCCAGAAAACATCGTCAGTAGCAGCACATTGAACATCTTTAAAAACAGCATAGACAATCATTATAAGAATAGAGGGCTTGCTTTTCAGTATTACAGGGAGGGCTGATTGGCAGATTTGGTGGGCAACTGGTTCAGTGTACAGAGTGCAACCAAGAAGGGCCCTTGTGGCTCAGAGTTGCACTAATCTTTTATGTCTTTATGTCTTTATGTGGGCTACCTACCAGCCTACCACCGCACAGTGTACCATGTGGGCTACCTACCAGCCCACCACCGCACAGTGTACCCCGTGGGCTACCTACCAGCCTACCACCGCACAGTGCACCATGTGGGCTACCTACCAGCCTACCACCGCACAGTGTACCATGTGGGCTACCTACCAGCCTACCACCGCACAGTGTACCATGTGGGCTACCAGCCCACCACCGCACAGTGTACCCCGTGGGCTACCAGCCGACCACCGCACAGTGTACCATGTGGGCTACCTACCAGCCTGCCACCGCACAGTGTACCATGTGGGCTACATACCAGCCTGCCACCGCACAGTGTACCCCGTGGGATACCAGCCTACCACCGCACAGTGTACCCCGTGGGATACCAGCCTACCACCGCACAGTGTACCCCGTGGGATACCAGCCTACCACCGCACAGAGTGTACCCAGTGGGCTACCTACCAGCCTACCACCGCACAGTGTACCATGTGGGCTACCAGCCGACCACCGCACAGTGTACCATGTGGGCTACCTACCAGCCTACCACCGCACAGAGTGTACCCCGTGGGCTACCTACCAGCCTGCCACCACACAGTGTACCCAGTGGGCTACCAGCCGACCACCGCACATAGTGTACTATGTGGGCTACCTACCAGCCTACCACCGCACAGTGTACCATGTGGGCTACCAGCCCACCACCGCACAGTGTACCCCGTGGGCTACCAGCCTACCACCGCACAGTGTACCCCGTGGGCTACCTACCAGCCTACCACCGCACAGTGTACCATGTGGGCTACCTACCAGCCTACCACCGCACAGTGTACCATGTGGGCTACCAGCCTACCACCGCACAGTGCACCATGTGGGCTACCAGCCGACCACCGCACAGTGTACCATGTGGGCTACCAGCCTACCACCGCACATAGTGTACCATGTGGGCTACCAGCCTACCACCGCACAGTGCACCATGTGGGCTACCTACCGACCACCGCACATAGTGTACTATGTGGGCTACCTACCAGCCTACCACCGCACAGTGTACCCAGTGGGATACCTACCGACCACCGCACAGTGTACCATGTGGGCTACCTACCAGCCTACCACCGCACAGAGTGTACCCAGTGGGCTACCTACCAGCCTACCACCGCACAGTGTACCATGTAGGCTACCTACCGACCACCGCACATAGTGTACTATGTGGGCTACCTACCAGCCTACCACCGCACAGTGTACCCCGTGGGCTACAGGCCTACCACCGCACAGTGTACCCAGTGGGCTACCTACCAGCCTACCACCGCACAGAGTGTACCATGTGGGCTACCTACCAGCCTACCACCGCACAGAGTGTACCATGTGGGCTACCAGCCGACCACCGCACAGTGTACCATGTGGGCTACCTACCGACCACCGCACATGGTGTACTATGTGGGCTACCTACCAGCCTACCACCGCGCAGTGTACCCTGTGGGCTACCAGCCGACCACCGCACGGAGTGTACCATGTGGGCTACCAGCCTACCACCGTACAGAGTGTACCCAGTGGGCTACCTACCAGTATAAGGTGTTATGTCTTATACAGTCCAATACAGTATAAGGTGACATTTCTTTAATAAATATGTTCCATTAACATATCAGAAATCGATCATCTCAACATATATGAGAAAACTGCTATCATAGATTTTCAGATTTTGCATTTCATGTAGTTGTCTTACCATTATTAGCGAATTAAGACTCAAATTATAAATTCAGGTCCATGAAAATTCAGGTTCCATGAAATTTGCTATACAACTAAGCCAACCCTTAGCTCCATTTCTGCGTTTTATGCACCTGAGTAGGAAATATATAATGTCAGATATGAACATTTTCTTAGTTTTGGAAAAAATTATGGTACCATTTGCGGGCGCACCGTTCTGCCTAGCGCTATGGAAATGGTACGGATCGAATCGACTCCACGGTGTGCGTATTATTGGCGTGTTGTCCATGTTCTCAAATGTAGATTGAGCACCAGGGGTGTCGATTTTTGAAAAACATTGGGGGCCGAAGTGCCAACGCACTAGACCCCCCCTCCAAAAAAAACTCATTGGATTTCGCCCACTGTATTTTCAGATCTCAGAAATTCTGAGTTTATATTTCACGATGTGTATGTTTATGTTATTCAGCATCCTCACCAACGGGGAAAATCGTCCCTTAACTGATCAAGTCCCATAATTAAAAGAGCGGTGCATAGTACATGTCAGCACAACAGCGATACCATGCGACTGCAGTGTCATACAGTGGGCTCGGATCTATCGTAATCGGCATCGTCACCGTCACCATCACCGTCACCGTCACCGTCACCGTCACCGTCACCGTCACCGTCACCGTCACCGTCACCGTCACCGTCACCGTCACCGTCACCGTCACCGTCACCGTCACCGTCACCGTCACCGTCACCGTCACCGTCACCGTCACCGTCACCGTCACCGTCACCGTCACCGTCACCGTCATCGTCACAGTCGCCCTTCTCCCCTCACTCCACACACGAACAAGCTTAAATAAAAATACTTCAGCGATCAGATGCCGGTTAAAACACACCGGCCTTGATGGAGCATAGGAGCACAGCAGACCTGAACGGTGGTGACGATGGGTGCAAGTATTTCCTTGTTGCTTAACATTAGAGAGGGGTGAAGCCAAAGTTGTGATGGGGCGAGTTCAATATCGGGGAATGGATACAGCTGCCACAAAAACAGAGAAATCGCAAACAATGTCCTGTGATCAATCATATGCGTTGGTGTCAATGATAAAATATTCGTGAAATAGGGTGGGAATATCACTTTCTGAATACTCAATCGACATCTTTCTCCAAGAAGTATCGACATCCCGCTCATTGATGCATGCTTATGAAGCCTTCGCGTCTCCTTTCTAACAGTACCTCGTGTATATGTAGCATGTGTATGTTCTCGATAAGGAATGGTGATATACGAACTTTTCGCAGTGCAATTTCAATTAAAAGGATTACCTATGATGTGATCTGGCATACAATACCAGTGTATAGCATAGTTATTATTATCTCTATTCTGTATATGGTTGTTAAATTATGCATATCAAAACAAATGATAAATATGGAGTCATAACTAACTCATTAACTCAACTTTGAGTCTGAGACATCAAAACAATTTAAATGACACTAATTCCATGGCAAATTTAGACATCCTCCTACCGTGCTCGTTTCGAAATCTCACACCTAACGAAAAACCATTCTTTTAAACCTGATTGGTGTAGTCATCGTGATCACCGAGTCTAGTCAGTCACCACACACGACACCAAACAAACTAAAATGCACACCGAATTACAGGCATTAATCAGCGCAATCGTTCTACTATTTGCTTTTTTAACAACAGCCCGAAGACACCGTCCGTACGGAGTCTTCGGGAATTTGGGAATCCGTCCGCCAAGAATAAGACACACTAGGTGCATGCCTCTTCAGTCACGGCCAAGGAGGCCGAAAAGGTCATCCCAGAAGATTCCCATCCGATGGTTTGAAAATGGATATGTCAGCTGGAATGGTTTCTTTGCTGCAGTCGGAAATAAATATGCAACATTCTGGAAGGTGGGAATAATGGCAGAGATCAAAACAATTTTCAAATCGACGGAAATGGTACGGTCCCCGCCCCCGTACATCTACTATTTTTTTCGACCAATTCGGTTTTTTGGGGCCCCAGCCCTATGCTAAGGCATAGGGCTGGGGCCTCGGCCATGTCGCTTTTTGCGAAACTCGGTAAACTTTGGAGGCCCCGGTGTATTTTCGGCCTCCCGCTGTGCTCTTTGGATTCCGCTGTATTTAATTGAGGCATTTATTTTTTTGCACATGTGTTGAAACCCCAGCACAGCCTTGGCTCCTCCGGTGTAATTCATCGGGATCCCAGCGCGACTTT
>JAOTOL010000628.1:0-20000 GCA_034440575.1 Imbricaverruca yamaguchii | reverse complement strand
TGTGGGCGGACATGCCCTGCCGACGAGGTCTCGCTGGTGTCGCCAGACAGCAGAACATCTCCCAGGACTGCGGCGGCAGGCCAGAGGACTACCTCTGGAGAGCCACCACTCCCCCTCCAGCATGGTGCTGTCGAGTGACAGGAGTCGGGGAAAGCGCGTCGCCCTTCTCGTCGAGTGAGACGACCTGCCTGCTCTAGCGACAAGAGATGGGAGAGCTTCACCGTCACCACGCTGCTTGGTGGGAGAACCTCTCGAACCTCTGCCCCATGAGCGGATGGTAGAACCTCTTGAACCTCTGCATCATCACCGGATGAGAGAACCCCTCGTCCACGAACTCGTCATCGTGACAGCTGATTGGGAGCGGCTTCAGCTTAGTGGCGACTGACCACCTCACCACCAGTGGAGACAAGCTCTCCCTCATCCCACACCTCGCTGGCGAGTCGCGCATCGCTGGGCCCGGCACGCCTCTCCGCCAGCGCTCTACACGGCCCTGGCGCGCCGCAGCCCGTTCTGTTCCAGCTGGAGTCGGGGGCCGACCGGCCGGCCGCCGCTCCCACCCGGAACGTGGGTTGCTCCTGGCTCGCGAAGAACCAGTCGAGGTCGCTCTCGGTCAGCAGGTGCACGTCCTCTGGCCGCGGCGGCTGGTGCAGCTTCAGCAGCGTGGTGGCGTCCTTGGCGCACGAGCCGGCCTCCGAGGCGAGCGAGCATCTCTGCTGCTCGGAACTGTACACGTACTGGTCCGGGCAGCGATACAGCAGGTCTGTTGGACACCGTACCGTGTCAGTTGTGGTGGTGGCACTCCGGCGGTGCAGATCTCGACACTATATAACAGGAATCTGCCTGCCCTGTTATTTACGGCTAACATCTAATCATGCTTATGCACATACATACATATATATATATATATATATATATATATATATATATATATATATATATATATATATAATATGAATAATATCGGGACAAATTAAGCAATAAGTGGTACATAGAGAGAAACTATATTTCCACCACAAAGCACAACATCAACGTTTCGGCCACAGGCCTTCTTCAGGATCCTGAAGAAGGCCTGTGGCCGAAATGTTGATGTGCTTTGTGGTGGAAATATAGTTTCTCTCTATGTCCACTTATTGCTTAATATATATATATATATATATATATATATATATATATATGTATACATATATATATATATATATATATATGTATATATATATATATATATATATATATATATATATATATATATATATATATATATATATATATATATATATATATATATATGTATATGTATATGTATGTATGTGCATAAGCATGAATGGATGTTAGCCGTAAATAACGATTAATAGTATAGCGATTAATAAACACGAAAGTTGTCTTCTTAATCATGATTAGGATATTAATTGGTCTTCGGATTAGTTCTTTCGGATCGTGCGCGAGGTAATGCAAAATCTCCAGTTGGGAAAATTATTGCCCCGGTTGTTGGAATGCAGGAATGCACACATAGGAAGTCAGCATATATGTGGAACAAATCGTGCTTCGTTATTGGTTTTTTTACGACACATCGACCGTGGAGTCATGTAGCGTCGCCAATCTCTCACGCCGATTGGTCGCGGGCGAAGAGTAGCGACATGTGAGACTCGAACTCATAACCTTTCGATTGTGAGACAAGCAACTTACTCCTAGGCTATTCGTCCCTTAACAAATCGTGCTTGAATGTTGCAATAGTTCGTTGGGCACATGCCGAATATGTAATCCTGAAGTAGCGAGCGAATTAGATGCGAAGTTTTTTAGTACGGTAAAGATGATCAAATAACTTGCAAGACGATTGCTATGTGAAATTCGGACAACGTTCTACTTTCACGGCAAATCAACCCGCACTCCATGTGCATCTTGAGACTACGATCACTACTTCGGTCTACCGTTGTTTAGACTACTCTCCAAATTGTGGAGGTTATGATACGCTGTTCTCTCAACACTCAAGTCAGCAGCGGCGAGTCGTACGGCCGGTTCTACCGTACAGTTCTACAGTTCTACCAGTTCTACCGTACGCCACTCACCGGTCAGCATCCCGGAGTCGTCGAACACGCAGCGGTAGAAGTGCAAACAGTCGGCCTGGAACTCGTGGAAGCCGGGCTGCTCGCAGGCGAAGGACGACTCCACCGGCACCTGAGGTGTCACATCGGCTCAGTTATCGATGTGTGTTCCATTGGCTAACCGATGGTCGCCGGACGACTCTTCCCACTGCCTGGTTTGCGGCATGGATAGATAGGGGAGCGGCCGTCCTTCCCCAATGGCGAAATGGCGGTTCGTTTCCAACGCTTTGTGCAACAAATGTGCGCTTCCCCTTTCGCATGCTTTGGAATATGACCGCCGTTGGTCAGATTTGTCGCGCTAATTTGATTCTCCCGTTTTGGAGGTGCCAAATGCAGACACCGCCGCAGGGGCTGGCGACGTTCAGTTGTTTGTGAACACCATCCGGAAGTGCTGGGCGGCCCGGTGACGCGTCGTACAACATTTAGCCGCGTGATACTTGACATGTATCTCGCCCCTACTTCATTCGTTTTTGTTGGCTTTTGCTGGTTTCCAATTATCGCAGGTTTACCCATGCGATATTAGCCCATGGAAATTTTCGCTGAGACTTGGCATAATAATGGTTGGAGAAATAATGCCAATTCGGGAGCATCGGGATGGCGGGGAAGCTTCAAATCATAAATTAAATGGAACTCAGACTAGGTCAAGAAATGAAGAAAAAAAGCAGAAGATAAATATTTCAGGTGTGATTCAGGCGATTGCAGTACCTGCCAGTTCCCACAAGTCCAGCTGGCTCAACCGACATGAACACCAAGAACCAGTTTCCTTTTCCAGGTGTGATCTAACCACAGGGAACATCACCAATCTTCAAGTTAAACGGCTAAAGCGATGTGGTTCAGGTGGGGTCAGGACCTCAGAACCCCCAGCGATGGTGACGTTGATGATGCACAGCAAGCTGCATGCGACAGCTACAGTCACGGACACAAACATGTCAGTCGTTCCAAGCTTAGATGTTTATTGGGAGATTATTCTTTTGTATGTGCTGCTCTCAAGCTTACTGAATGCGGAGTTATACACTGAGGAAGACACACGAGCATGTTGTCAACATCCCTGGGGTGTGCACTTTTGCGCGGTCCATTAGCGTAAGCGTGTTCGCTTGCTGTGTCACGATGGTACGTACACCACTGTATACCACGTACTCTTACTTAGTGGTGAATGATGGTGCGATCGCAGCCAGACTGCCAACCAAGCTCCAAAGTGGTATACTGCGTCTGGCATTCCATCGGCTTAGTGTCAGGATACTGCTTGCAACTTTGTGAAACAGACTGCCAAGCTACTCCTGGCACGTTGTGACCACCGAATCTCTTATTTCAGACGGGGTCAGAGGTCATATGGCGAGGTTAGAGGTCATTGACGAGGTCAGAGGTCACTGAATAGAACAAAAGTAATGGACCAGGTCAGGGTCCATTAGCAGAGTTTAATATAGATTAATGTTAAAGTCAAAGGACACAGATTAGGTCAGCAGCTTCCGATTAAGTCAGAGGTCGCTGAAGGTTCAAGGGCCTCTAACGAGGTGAGAGTGTATTAATGACGTGAACAGTTTATAGTTGAACGAAAGTGACTGGTGAGGTGGTCTGGTGTTTTCTGGGTCGGCGTTCAGGAGCACGTACGCCACCACCTACCACAACGCGGTCTGCGTCGCCGCCGCCGTCACTGGTCACCTCCGAGTCGTCCAGTGAAATGTCGTCGAAAGAAGGCAGCAGCGTCATCTGGCCGCCGGATGACGCGAGCGACTGTTGGAGCGGTGCGCTTGCCTTGCAGGTCTCCTCGCCGCCTGTGGATCGCACGGGCTGCTTATGGAACAAGGAACATGTACATGTAGTTACGAAAAAAAAAGATAGCTTGTCCCTATGGAGAGCATTGTCTTGGTGCTTGTAGACAACAAGTTCAGTTCGATTTGACCAGTTCCTTTGGTGTCCCTAACACATAACCACAGCCTAACGCCCACCTATAATTGGCGTCAGAAAAGCTTCGCAGTCGGGTTGGGCGAACTAACTCCTAAATATCCTGCATAGGCATGCTGTTTCCAACCATACATACGCACCATTGATCTCACAAGTAGATTGGCAGTCAGGCTGAACGTCCTAGCATCTGAATATCCTGGATAGGTATGCTTCTTCCCACCACACCCATACCTATGCAAGATATTCAGGTGCCAGGACGCCCAGCCTGAATGCCAAGCTATTTGTGGCGCCAATAGTACCAAAAGGGCGGCAATAGTAGACTTTACCGACTTAATTTAACAACCCAATCATCCTGTTTTCCTTGGGCATGGATGACCACTGTTGAGCAGCAAATAAGCAATGTGTCCACTAGTGCGGACGAATAGCAAGAATCAAATATTAGAAACTTTTCAAACGGACACAGAAACAGAAACCAACTTATGGGTTGAGAACACATTGGCAACAAACAGGAATTCCGCTCCCACCCAACCGGTAAACTAAACCAGCGGCTTCGATTATATCAACGACCCACGATCCGCAGCATACACTTACCTCTAGGTTCGCACATCCCGCTGGCATCTTGGAAAACGAATCCCTGGGCACAGGACGCCACCAGGAACGACCAGAAACGACCGTTCCAGAAGCACTGATAGAACTGGTTGCAGAATATCGGGTGGCGTAGGTATCCCGGGCGACCGCACACCAGGCCGAACTCAAGCATGGGCGAAGGGCCACTTAGGTCGCCGGGACCAGACCCTCCAACACCACCAGCACCACCGGAGCCTCCCATTCCTCCAGAGCTTCCCGCTCCTCCGATGCCGCCAGATCCTCCAACTCCTCCTGAGCCTCCTCCTCCTCCAAAGCCACCAGCACCACTGGAGCCTCCCATTCCTCCAGAACTTCCCGCTCCTCCGGTGCCGCCAGATCCTCCAACTCCTCCTGAGGCTCCTCCAACGCCACCAGCACCACCGGAGCCTCCAATTCCTCCAGAACTTCCCTGTCCTCCGATGCCGCCAGATCCTCCAATTCCTCCTGAGCTCCCTTGTCCTCCAACGCCACCAGCACCACCAAAGCCTCCCATTCCTCCAGAACTTCCCGCTCCTCCGATGCCGCCAGATCCTCCAATAACTCCCGAGCCTCCTCCTCCAAAGCCACCAGCACCACTGGAGCCTCCCATACCTCCAGAACTTCCCGCTCCTCCGATGCCGCCAGATCCTCCAACTCCTCCTGTGGCTCCTCCTCCAAAGCCACCAGCGCCACTGGAGCCTCCCATTCCTCCAGAACTTCCCGCTCCTCCGATGCCGCCAGATCCTCCAACTCCTCCTGTGGCTCCTCCTCCAAAGCCACCAGCGCCACTGGAGCCTCCCATACCTCCAGAACTTTCCGCTCCTCCGATGCCGCCAGATCCTCCAACTCCTCCTGTGGCTCCTCCCCAAAGCCACCAGCGCCACTGGAGCCTCCCATTCCTCCAGAACTTCCCGCTCCTCCGATGCCGCCAGATCCTCCAACTCCTCCTATGGCTCCTCCTCCAAAGCCACCAGCGCCACTGGAGCCTCCCATTCCTCCAGAACTTCCCGCTCCTCCGATGCCGCCAGATCCTCCAACTCCTCCTGAGGCTCCTCCTCCTCCAACGCCACCAGCACCACTGGAGCCTCCCATTCCTCCAGAACTTCCCGCTCCTCCGATGCCGCCAGATCCTCCAATACCTCCTGAGCCTCCTCCTCCTCCAACGCCACCAGCACCACTGGAGCCTCCCATTCCTCCAGAACTTCCCGCTCCTCCGATGCCGCCAGATCCTCCAATACCTCCTGAGCCTCCTCCTCCTCCAATGACACCAGCACCACCGGAGCCTCCCATTCCTCCAGAACTTCCCGCTCCTCCGATGCCGCCAGATCCTCCAATACCTCCTGAGCCTCCTCCTCCTCCAAAGCCACCAGCACCACCGGAGCCTCCCATTCCTCCAGAACTTCCCGCTCCTCCGATGCCGCCAGATCCTCCAACTCCTCCTGTGGCTCCTCCTCCAAAGCCACCAGCGCCACTGGAGCCTCCCATTCCTCCAGAACTTCCCGCTCCTCCGAAGCCGCCAGATCCTCCAACTCCTCCTGTGGCTCCTCCTCCAAAAGCCACCAGCGCCACTGGAGCCTCCCATTCCTCCAGAACTTCCCGCTCCTCCGATGCCGCCAGATCCTCCAACTCCTCCTGAGGCTCCTCCTCCTCCAACGCCACCAGCACCACCGGAGCCTCCCATTCCTCCAGAACTTCCCGCCTCTCCGATGCCGCCAGATCCTCCAGTACCTCCTGAGCCTCCTCCTCCTCCAATGACACCAGCACCACTGGAGCCTCCCATTCCTCCAGAACTTCCCGCTCCTCCGATGCCGCCAGATCCTCCAATCCCCCCTAAGCCTCCTTGTTCTCCAACGCCACCAGCACCACTGGAGCCTCCCATTCCTCCAGAACTTCCCGCTCCTCCGATGCCGCCAGATCCTCCAACTCCTCCTGTGGCTCCTCCTCCAAAGCCACCAGCGCCACTGGAGCCTCCCATTCCTCCAGAACTTCCCGCTCCTCCGATGCCGCCAGATCCTCCAACTCCTCCTGTGGCTCCTCCTCCAAGGCCACCAGCGCCACTGGAGCCTCCCATCCTCAGGTCACCACCGGAGCCTCCCATTCCTCCAGAACTTCCCGCCCCTCCGATGCCGCCAGATCCTCCAATACCTCCTGAGCCTCCTCCTCCTCCAATGACACCAGCACCACCGGAGCCTACCATTCCTCCAGGACTTCCCGCTCCTCCGATGCCGCCAGATCCTCCAATACCTCCTGAGCCTCCTTGTTCTCCAACGCCACCAGCACCACCGGAGCCTCCCATTCCTCCAGAACTTCCCGCCTCTCCGATGCCGCTAGATCCTCCAATACCTCCTGAGCCTCCTCCTCCTCCAATGACACCAGCACCACCGGAGCCTACCATTCCTCCAGAACTTCCCGCCTCTCCGATGCCGCTAGATCCTCCAATACCTCCTGAGCCTCCTCCTCCTCCAATGACACCAGCACCACCGGAGCCTCCCATTCCTCCAGAACTTCCCGCTCCTCCGATGCCGCCAGATCCTCCAATCTCCCCCTAAGCCTCCTTGTTCTCCAACGCCACCAGCACCACCGGAGCCTCCCATTCCTCCAGAACTTCCCGCTCCACCGATACTACCAGATCCTCCAATACCTCCTGAGCCTCCTCCTCCTCCAAAGCCACCAGCACCACTGGAGCCTCCCATTCCTCCAGAACTTCCCGCTCCTCCGATGCCGCCAGATCCTCCAACTCCTCCTGTGGCTCCTCCTCCAAAGCCACCAGCGCCACTGGAGCCTCCCATTCCTCCAGAACTTCCCGCTCCTCCGATGCCGCCAGATCCTCCAACTCCTCCTGTGGCTCCTCCTCCAAAGCCACCAGCGCCACTGGAGCCTCCCATTCCTCCAGAACTTCCCGCTCCTCCGATGCCGCCAGATCCTCCAACTCCTCCTGTGGCTCCTCCTCCAAAGCCACCAGCACCACTGGAGCCTCCCATTCCTCCAGAACTTCCCGCTCCTCCGATGCCGCCAGATCCTCCAACTCCTCCTGAGGCTCCTCCTCCAACGCCACCAGCACCACCGGAGCCTCCCATTCCTCCAGAACTTCCCGCTCCTCCGATGCCACCAGATCCTCCAATACCTCCTGAGCCTCCTCCTCCTCCAATGACACCAGCACCACCGGAGCCTCCCATTCCTCCAGAACTTCCCGCTCCTCCGATGCCAGCAGATCCTCCAATACCTCCTGAGCCTCCTGCTCCAACGCCACCAGCACCACCGGAGCCTCCCATTCCTCCAGAACTTCCCGCTCCTCCGATGCCACCAGATCCTCCAATACCTCCTGAGCCTTCTCCTCCTCCAATGACACCAGCACCACCGGAACCACCCATTCCTCCAGGACTTCCCGCTCCTCCGATGCCACCAGATCCTCCAATACCTCCTGAGCCTCCTCCTCCTCCAATGACACCAGCACCACCGGAGCCTCCCATTCCTCCAGAACTTCCCGCTCCTCCGATGCCGCCAGATCCTCCAACTCCTCCTGAGGCTCCTCCTCCAACGCCACCAGCACCACTGGAGCCTCCCATTCCTCCAGAACTTCCCGCCCCTACGATGCCACCAGATCCTCCAACTCCTCCTGAGGCTCCTCCTCCTCCAATGACACCAGCACCACCGGAGCCTCCCATTCCTCCAGAACTTCCCGCTCCTCCGATGCCGCCAGATCCTCCAACTCCTCCTGAGGCTCCTCCCCCAACGCCACCAGCACCACCGGAGCCTCCCATTCCTCCAGAACTGCCCGCCTCTCCGATGCCGCCAGATCCTCCAACTCCTCCTGAGGCTCCTCCTCCAGCACCACCAGCACCACTGGAGCCTCCCATTCCTCCAGATTCTCCAGAACCGTTGCATCCTCCCGAGCCACCAGATCCACCAGATCCACCGGAACCGCCAGGCCCCCCAGATCCACCGGAACCGCCAGATAGTCCGGATCCACCAGATCCACTGGATCCACCGGAGCCGCCAGATCCTCCAGATCCACCAGATTCACCGGATCCGCCAGATCCACTTGCGCCACCAGCTCCTTCAATGCCGCCGGACTCGCCAAGTGTGGCGGATTGGGCGGATTGGCCGGCGCACTCTGCCGGGTTC
Source organism: Imbricaverruca yamaguchii (assembly GCA_034440575.1). Taxonomy (NCBI): domain Eukaryota; kingdom Metazoa; phylum Arthropoda; class Thecostraca; family Neoverrucidae; genus Imbricaverruca; species Imbricaverruca yamaguchii. The sequence continues at coordinate 11,268 of JAOTOL010000628.1, read as the reverse complement.
ACGATGGCACCCGGGTGGTTGCAGATGTCGAGGTCGTCGTCGAACAGCGTGCCGGCCGGACAGTCAAACTCGAACTGGGAGAACCACGAGCCGTCGCCCAGCCAGTCCACGCAGCGGTAGAACCTGCCGCAGAAACTGGTTGGTCAGCACCAGCCAGTGGGGAAGCTCCCGTTGCGGCAGCTAGAGACAGAAATGGCAGGCCTTGAAGACAATACTGATGTGAAGAATCGCGCACCACAGCGGCTGAAACTGCGGAAATGTGCTGAGAGCAGAAAGAGCACGTGGAAGCTATAAGGACGCTGGAGAATGATTCAGTGCTCGTGGAAAACGCGTTGATTTAATACTAACCGAATGTGCACATGCACCTCTCCTACGTACACCTCAACTCTTCGCTTCCTGTGACCTACTCTACAGACTGATGCATGTCATCATGAACAATCTGAACTTACGCACGACACTACGACGCATCGTCAGAGCGTCTCCTGTCGCAACTTCTGTCGCCCCTTCATCAAATGTCAGCTCAGTGCAGCACTTAGCGCAGCACAAACACGAGTATCTACCGTCTGTGCACTGGTGCGATGTGTCATGCGTGAGGCGCGGCAACCTCACACACAGTCACGTGAGCAGACAACTGCCTGGCCACGTGTAACGGCGGCGGCGTCCGGACCGCGTTCCTTGTCAGATGTGTCAGATTTAGAAAATAATAATCTGAATTATTGCTGGCGTGGCTTTATGAACCAGGGTATTATCGCTAAGGAGAGCTTGTTGCGTGAACCCTGGCCCCACCATCCGATCCATGCATTCTAGTTCAACGGCAGAATTTAGACCGAAAGTTTAGCGTGCCGTCGATGCACCGACACGGCCGCCCGGTAGCTCGTCCCCGGCCTTATCGGGCCAGCTGCCAACTGACCCTCCCAGCCCGGGGATAAATGCGAGCGCGGGAAGCGACTCGCACCTTGTGTTGCCAGGACAGGGCAGACCGGTGCAGGCCAGCGCCCTAACCATCTGAGCTACCGGGGCAAATGATGGTGACGAACTGGCCGAGGTGGCGCACACGTGGCGAGGAGATCAGTCCGGACGGTGCTGACGTCACACGTGGTCAGGATACCAGTCCGGACGGTGCTGACATCACACGTGGTCAGGAGACCAGTCCGGACGGCGCTGACATCACACGCGGTCACGAGAACAGTCCGGACGGTGCTGACATCACACGTGGTCAGGAGACCAGTCCGGACGGTGCTGACGTCATACGTGGTCAGGAGACCAGTCCGGACGGCGCTGACATCACACGTGGTCAGGAGAACAGTCCGGACGGTGCTGACATCACACGTGGTCAGGAGACCAGTCCGGACGGTGCTGACGTCATACGTGGTCAGAACAGTCCGGACGGTGCTGACGTCACACGTGGTCACGAGAACAGTCCGGACGGTGCTGACGTCACACGTGGTCAGGAGAACAGTCCGAACGGTGCTGACGTCATACGTGGTCAGAACAGTCCGGACGGTGCTGACGTCACACGTGGTCAGGAGACCAGTCCGGACGGTGGCGACGTCACACGTGGTCAGGAGACCAGTCCGGACGGTGCTGACGCCACACGTGGTCAAGAGAACAGTCCGGACGGTGCTGACGCCACACGTGGTCAGGAGAACAGTCCGGACGGTGCTGACGTCACACGTGGTCAGGAGAACAGTCCGGACGGTGCTGACATCACACGTGGTCACGAGACCAGTCCGGACGGTGCTGACGCCACACGTGGTCAAGAGAACAGTCCGGACGGTGCTGACGCCACACGTGGTCAGGAGAACAGTCCGGACGGTGCTGACGTCACACGTGGTCAGGAGAACAGTCCGGACGGTGCTGACGTCACACGTGGTCACGAGAACAGTCCGGACGGTGCTGACATCACACGTGGTCAGGAGACCAGTCCGGACGGTGCTGACATCACACGTGGTCAGGAGACCAGTCCGGACGGCGCTGACATCACACGTGGTCAGGAGAACAGTCCGGACGGTGCTGACGTCACACGTGGTCAGAAGAACAGTCCGGACGGTGCTGACGTCACACGTGGTCAGGAGAACAGTCCGGACGGTGCTGACGTCACACGTGGTCAGGAGACCAGTCCGGACGGTGCTGACATCACACGTGGTCAGGAGAACAGTCCGGACGGTGCTGACGTCACACGTGGCGAGGAGATCAGTCCGGACGGTGCTGACGTCACACGTGGTCAGGAGACCAGTCCGGACGGTGCTGACGTCACACGTGATCAGGAGAACAGTCCGGACGGCGCTGACGTCACACGTGGTCAGAACAGTCCGGACGGTGCTGACATCACACGTGGTCAGGAGACCAGTCCGGACGGTGCTGACATCACACGTGGTCAGGAGACCAGTCTGGACGGCGCTGACATCACACGTGGTCACGAGAACAGTCCGGACGGTGCTGACATCACACGTGGTCAGGAGACCAGTCCGGACGGCGCTGACATCACACGCGGTCACGAGAACAATCCGGACGGTGCTGACATCACACGTGGTCAGGAGACCAGTCCGGACGGCGCTGACATCACACGTGGTCAGGAGAACAGTCCGGACGGTTCTCGGCTGTACTGACCTGGCGCAGTCGCCCGGGTACGGGAAGTACCCGGCCGCTGAACAGGGCGGCGCATCGTGCTCGCCGGAGCCGGAGCCCTCTGCGGAGCCGGAGCCTTCTGCAGAGCCGTCCACGGGCACCTGGGCGCCGCTGGAGCCCTCTTCTTCCAGCGACTGGACAGAGCCGCCGGTGTTTTGCTGTTGCCAGCTGCTTTGCTGTCCCCAGTTGTTTTGCTGTCCCCAGCTGTTTCCCTGTTCCCAGCTGTTTCCCTGTTGCCAGCCCGGTGGAAAATGTCTGGCTGTGTCGCCTGAGTTAGCTAAAAAGGGGAAACGTTAATCAGCGGGGGAAAGTGAGAAAAATGCTGAGCCTTCAATCTGACGTTTGGCTACTCATCGCACCAATTATGCACGCGGTTCATCACGTTAGGGCGCCGGTAGCTCAATGGTTAGGCTGAGCGTCTGGCATGCCAGAGGTACGGGGTTCGATTGTCCGCGCTGCCCACCTCTCCTGCCATAGGTGAGATGTAGGCCACGCCATAACAAATATAGCCTCAGCTGCTCAGTGCGTCATAAAGCCACACAGAGCACCACACAACACTTGACTCCCAATGTCTCCCCGATAGACCCGGCAATCTGGTTTACATAAGGCTACCGGCGTTTAAATGTACAGTTTACAGGCTACGTGCATCAGCACTACCGTTCGCCACCCACCTGACACCAGCGTCAGCACCAGCACCAGCAGCGGCAGCGGCTGCAGCAGGCCCATCGTGCCGGAGAGGGCGGGTACCTGAAGTAGGGAGACATACGTCAGGTCAGGGAACAGAAACCACGCGACAGGAAAACATAGCTCAGGTGAAGGTGAAGCGAGCTCTGCGCCTCAATCGCCGGATATTCCAATGTAACATATTTTTCTTCACCAGAAATTAATCAATGAACATGGGCTACACCACGGATTTTGGATAAGTTCGGACAAAACGGTTTCCTGGTTGATGTGCTTGCAACGCCATATGCTTAATGTTAAATTGCAGGAAGTTCGGGAAAATGCGTCCGCCCACCGTGGCGATGGCCACATCAGCTAACCACCTGTTTGCTGGTTTATGTTTGCCAATTGCCGGAGCATGCGAACAGCTTATGTAACCACGGAAATGTGGAAGGCAGTGGCGCGAGCTTTCGCCCGCACGAGTCATCACTGGTCTCGATATTTGAGAACGCTGGTCCCCAAACCTCCGTGAACACCTTCCAGGCGCCACACAGATCCGAGGCTGAAGCCTGCAGCTTGCTCCTCTGTGTTGGCCCTCATTGGTCCGTCTGCTAGTGCGGTTCACGTGATTGGTCAGTCTGCCAGTACGGTTCACGGCTTAGTCGGTTTGTGCGCCGACTGACTGTTCGGCGCGCCCTCCCTGCACACCACGCCGTCAGCGGCTTGCATGGAGCTCGCGCTGCCCGCCTGTTGCAGTTGCGCCGAGCTCCCGTGGGAATGAGATGCCCGAGGCGTGTCCGCACCGACCGCACGTGTGACCGCTACTGGTCAGCCGAGGTACCGTCAGGCGGCGATGGTCTGGCGTCAGGACCGTGCGGTCATCGGAGCAGAGGCGTCACCAGCGGTGGGGTGATATCAGGGCAGAGGCGTCACCAGCGGTGGGGTGATATCAGGGCAGAGGCGTCACCAGCAGTGGGGTTGCATCAGGGTAGAGGCGTCACCAGGGGTGGGGTGACATCACGGCAGAGGTGTCACCAGCAGTGGGGTGGCATCAGGGCAGAGGTGTCACCAGGGGTGGGGTGGCATCAGGGTAGAGGCGTCACCAGGGGTGGGGTGACATCAGGGCAGAGGCGTCATCAGGGGTGGGGTGGCATCAGGAGTGGGGTGACATCACGGCAGAGGTGTCACCAGCAGTGGGGTGGCATCAGGGTAGAGGCGTCACCAGGGGTGGGGTGGCATCAGGGTAGAGGCGTCACCAGGGGTGGGGTGGCATCAGGGGTGGGGTGACATCACGGCAGAGGCGTCACCAATGCTGGAGTGGCACCAGTCCAGAGGCGTCACCGAGGGTGGAGTGACATCAAGGCAGAATCGTCGCCAGGGGTGGTGTGACATCAGGGCAGATGCGTTACCAAATGTGTAGTGACATCAGAGCAAAGATGTGAGCAAGGGTGGAATAACATGGAGACAGAGGTATTCCCTCCAGTAATGGAGTGTCACCATGTTAGAGATGACAGGGGAAAGACATTAGGGCAGGGACGTCCCCGGAAGTGGAGTGTCATCAGAATACAGATGCCAGGAAGAAATCGTCGGGACAGAGGCGTCACTCCAGGCGTCACTACCAGAACATAACGTTTCCAAAATTTAAGTGCCTATTCGACAGATGGGTCAGTGGCGTAGAAACCGTGTGAAGCAGAAACAGCCCAAAACTATTGCTACAGTGATGGAACAGTCAGACGCCGTCGAGGACCACGGGCGTCATCAGGGTGAGTTTACAGTCGGAGCAAACAGCTGCCAACGTCGGCGCTCTGTTAGGACCGTGCCGGCCAGACCAAAGCGGAGCCACCCGCTCCACAGATGTGCCGGCTGAATGTCGCCGTCAGCTGGGGTACCGAGGCTCCAGATACGTACCTACGAGCGTCAGTCAGGGCTAGCACGGCAAGAGTTGACTAGGAAGGGAGGGATGCCACAGCTGGCTCCAATGTGGAAGACCCCAGCCTTTCAAGACTCCCCCTCCCCCACCGCCAGCAATGCTTAGACAATGATGACTGGGGCTTGACTGGGGACCGCAGCATCAGTGTGCGGGGGGGGGGCACGTTCCCCGCAGCCATCATCTTTCCCTGAGGCTCTGACGTGTGAACCAGCCTGAGATGCCTTCGGCGGCAGCATCGAATGACGGGCATGTCCACGATGGAGTGAGGGACGGAGGTGGTCCCTCACTCAACTGGTGGTGGTCCCTCACAACACAGGTGGTGGTATCCACTCCACAGGTGGTGATCCATCACTCCACAGGTGGTGGTATCCACTCCACGGATGGTGGTATCCACTCCACAGGTGGTGGTATCGACTCCACAGGTGGTGGTCCCTCACAACACAGGTGGTGGTATCCACTCCACAGGTGGTGATCCATCACTCCACAGATGGTGGTATCCACTCCACGGATGGTGGTATCCACTCCACAGGTGGTGGTATCCACTCCACAGGTGGTGGTCCCTCACAACACAGGTGGTGGTATCCACTCTACAGGTGGTGGTCCCTCACAACACAGGTGGTGGTATCCACTCCACAGGTGGTGATCCATCACTCCACAGATGGTGGTATCCACTCCACGGATGGTGGTGTCCACTCCACAGGTGGTGGTATCCACTCCACAGGTGGTGGTATCCACTCCACGGATGGTGGTATCCACTCCACAGGTGGTGCAATCCACTCCACAGGTGGTGGTATCCACTCTACAGGTGGTGGTCTCCATTTTACAGGTGGTGGTCTCCACTCCACAGGTGGTGGCCCCTCACTCCACAGGTGGTGGTCCCTCACAACACAGGTGGTGGTATCCACTCCACAGGTGGTGATCCATCACTCCACAGATGGTGGTATCCACTCCACGGATGGTGGTATCCACTCCACAGGTGGTGCAATCCACTCCACATGTGGTGGTCTCCACTCCAAAGATGGTGGTCCCTCACAACACAGGTGGTTGTATCCACTCCACAGGTGGTGGTCTCCACTCTACAGGTGGTGGTCTCCATTTTACAGGTGGTGGTCTCCACTCTCCACCACCACCGTCACTGAAAGTGGCTGTACCGCCACACGGAGTCGGAACAGGTAGCGGAGCGTGCTTAGCTGCTCATTAAGGCAGTGAGTCAGGCCTCCTGCTAGGACATCGACCGGCCCAGCGTCCAAGAATCGAGCGCCCAGCGTCCATTGTCTGGCGCAGGGTAGCTCAAAGAGAGGGAAAATTTGACCACACCCTCAGAGGAGAGTCTGGGAGTCAACGGAGGGAGGGTCGTCCCCTAACAGGAGGCTGAAAATGGAGGGGTTGTGGACAACCGGAGATCGGGTAAGAACTCGGCGGTATGTCGGATGGAGTACAGAGTCACTTCGCGAGGTTCTAGGGTGGTCGTGGAAAGGGCGGAGAACATATTCAGCCTTACGCAGAGCAAACCTGGCGAGGTGAACCTAGAGAAACGTCGACCTGGGACTGTTGGCCGGCGGCGGAAATAAAGATACTGGTACATTTCCCGAAGTGCAATACTGTTCTGAAGTTCATTGTAAGCTTTTTCACCCCAAAACGTTAGCTAATTTTCTGAAATGCTGACAGTGCCACCTGCGTCCTCCATTCCCGCGACCCCGCCCCTAGCCTGGCCTATCGTATTTATATTGGGTATATTCGACTTCAGTATATTCGGCTTCTCTAGTTTTCAGCTACAGCTTTTCAGAGATTCACTACGTCATGAATTAGAACATCGATCAAAGTCAAAGCCACAAAGCCACCCGTGATCAGGTCGAGTTCTAGTTCCGTCTCCCGCGCCATCTGTCCGGCTGGTATTTCTTGGTAGGCCACAGGACACCCGCGGGTGAGGTCATCAGTCTCCAAATTACCATATCGACGTGTCGGAGATGAATGGCACCGACAAAGCCACATCATCCCTCGTGGGAGAGGACGGGACCCTGAATTTCCACCGGACTGCGAGCTTTCATAAAGACCCGATGTAAAGCAAGAACGCCTGCGGAAATTGGTGCCGGAGAACCTGATGAATTGCGATCCCACGTAGGATCAGCGGCACCATTTGCTGAAACGCTTTACATGTTTGTTTACATGAGTGTAGCGTTTCTTTGCTGACACGCTACAGTCATGGCAGTGCAATACAAATGCACTAGGGAGTTAATTTTCTGCGGGGACAATCTCCATTGGTTCTGCGTGTGCCCTCGACACGATTTGCGCACAGCCCTCGGATCTGCTCCAAAGGTGAACTCGTGTGTGACGTCACCACACAATGACGTCGCCGTCGGCCCGCTATGCCGCCGCCTACTCCGAGGCGGCACCACGCGGACACGAGTTTTGACAGCTCGCCGGTGGCCGCGAACTTACCCAACAGCTCTTTCAGCTGCGAACAATGCGCCTCGTGCCGGCGTATATGGCCAATCGGCGGCAGAAGAGCGCGGCCGAGACCGAAGCGGCTCCTGGGGTGACGGTCCCGTGTCGGGCCGACAGCCTCAGCTGGGGTGACGGTCCCGTGTCGGGCCGACAGCCTCAGCTGGGGTGACGGTCCCGTGTCGGCACGACAGACGCAGCCGAGACGCAGCTGGTGTGTCGGTCCCGTGTCGGGGCGACAGCCTCAGCTGGGGTGACGGTCCCGTGTCGGGCCGACAGCCTCAGCTGGGGTGACGGTCCCGTGTCGGGCCGACAGCCTCAGCTGGGGTGACGGTCCCGTGTCGGGGCGACAGCCTCAGCTGGGGTGACGGTCCCGTGTCGGGCCGACAGCCTCAGCTGGGGTGACGGTCCCGTGTCGGGGTGACAGCCTCAGCTGGGGTAACGGTCCCGTGTCGGGCCGACAGCCTCAGCTGGGGTGACGGTCCCGTGTCGGGGCGACAGCCTCAGCTGGGGTGTCGGTCCCGTGTCGGGCCGACAGCCTCAGCTGGTGTGTCGGTCCCGTGTCGGGCCGACAGCCTCAGCTGGGGTGACGGTCCCGTGTCGGGCCGACAGCCTCAGCTGGTGTGTCGGTCCCGTGTCGGGCCGACAGCCTCAGCTGGTGTGACGGTCCCGTGTCGGGCCGACAGCCTCAGCTGGGGTGACGGTCCCGTGTCGGGCCGACAGCCTCAGCTGGGGTGACGGTCCCGTGTCGGGCCGACAGCCTCAGCTGGGGTGACGGTCCCGTGTCGGGGCGACAGCCTCAAGCTGGGGTGTCGGTCCCGTGTCGGGGCGACAGCCTCAGCTGGTGTGTCGGTCCCGTGTCGGGCCGACAGCCTCAGCTTGGGGTGACGGTCCCGTGTCGGGCCGACAGCCGCAGCTGGGGTGCGGTCCGTGTCGGGCGACAGCCTCGCTGGGACGGTCGCGGCCCGTCGGGCGTCGTGTCGGGCCGACAGCCTCAGCTGGTGTGCGGTCCCGTGTCGGGCGACAGCCGCTGCGGCCCGTGTCGGGACCCCAGCTGGGGTGACGGTCCCGTGTCGGGCCGACAGCCTCAGCTGGGGTGACGGTCCCGTGTCGGGCCGACAGCCTCAGCTGGGGTGACGGTCCCGTGTCGGGGCGACAGCCTCAGCTGGGGTGACGGTCCCGTGTCGGGCCGACAGCCTCAGCTGGGGTGACGGTCCCGTGTCGGGCCGACAGCCTCAGCTGGGGTGACGGTCCCGTGTCGGGCCGACAGCCTCAGCTGGGGTGACGGTCCCGTGTCGGGCCGACAGCCTCAGCTGGGGTGACGGTCCCGTGTCGGGCCGACAGCCTCAGCTGGGGTGACGGTCCCGTGTCGGGGCGACAGCCTCAGCTGGGGTGACGGTCCCGTGTCGGGGCGACAGCCTCAGCTGAGGTGACGGTCCCGTGTCGGGCCGACAGCCTCAGCTGGGGTGACGGTCCCGTGTCGGGCCGACGGCCTCAGCTGGGGTGACGGTCCCGTGTCGGGGCGACAGCCTCAGCTGGGGTGACGGTCCCGTGTCGGGCCGACAGCCTCAGCTGGGGTGACGGTCCCGTGTCGGGCGCCGGACAGCCTCAGCTGGGGTGACGGTCCCGTGTCGGGGCGACAGCCTCAGCTGAGGTGACGGTCCCCGTGTCGGGCCGACAGCCTCAGCTGGGGTGACGGTCCCGTGTCGGGCCGACAGCCTCAGCTGGGGTGACGGTCCCGTGTCGGGCCGACAGCCTCAGCTGGGGTGACGGTCCCGTGTCGGGCCGACAGCCTCAGCTGGGGTGACGGTCCCGTGTCGGGGCGACAGCCGCAGCTGGGGTGACGGTCCCGTGTCGGGCCGACAGCCTCAGCTGGGGTGACGGTCCCGTGTCGGGCCGACAGCCTCAGCTGGGGTGACGGTCCCGTGTCGGGGCGACGGCCTCAGCTGGGGTGACGGTCCCGTCGGGGCGACAGCCTCAGCTGGGTGACGGTCCCGTGTCGGGCCGACAGCCTCAGCTGGGGTGACGGTCCCGTGTCGGGCGACGGCCTCAGCTGGGGTGACGGTCCCGTGTCGGGGCGACAGCCTCAGCTGGGGTGACGGTCCCGTGTCGGGGCGACAGCCTCAGCTGAGGTGACGGTCCCGTGTCGGGCCGACAGCCTCAGCTGGGGTGACGGTCCCGTGTCGGGCCGACGGCCTCAGCTGGGGTGACGGTCCCGTGTCGGGGCGACAGCCTCAGCTGGGGTGACGGTCCCGTGTCGGGGCGACGGCCTCAGCTGGGGTGACGGTCCCGTGTCGGGGCGACGGCCTCAGCTGGGGTGACGGTCCCGTGTCGGGGCGACAGCCTCAGCTGGGGTAACGGTCCCGTGTCGGGGCGACAGCCTCAGCTGGGGTGACGGTCCCGTGTCGGGCCGACAGCCTCAGCTGGTGTGACGGTCCCGTGTCGGGCCGACAGCCTCAGCTGGGGTGACGGTCCCGTGTCGGGCCGACAGCCTCAGCTGGGGTAACGGTCCCGTGTCGGGGCGACAGCCTCAGCTGGGGTGACGGTCCCGTGTCGGGCCGACAGCCTCAGCTGGGGTGACGGTCCCGTGTCGGGGCGACAGCACTCAGCTGGGGTGACGGTCCCGTGTCGGCAGCGCCAGCTGGGGTGACGGTCCCGTGTCGGGGCGACAGCCTCAGCTGGGGTGACGGTCCCGTGTCGGGCCGACAGCCTCAGCTGGGGTGACGGTCCCGTGTCGGGCGCGACAGCCTCAGCTGGGGTGACGGTCCCGTGTCGGGGCCGACAGCCTCAGCTGAGGTGACGGTCCCGTGTCGGGCCGACAGCCTCAGCTGGGGTGACGGTCCCGTGTCGGGCCGACGGCCTCAGCTGGGGTGACGGTCCCGTGTCGGGCCGACAGCCTCAGCTGGGGTGACGGTCCCGTGTCGGGGCGACAGCCTCAGCTGGGGTGACGGTCCCGTGTCGGGGCGACAGCCTCAGCTGAGGTGACGGTCCCGTGTCGGGCCGACAGCCTCAGCTGAGTGACGGTCCCGTGTCGGGCCGACGGCCTCAGCTGGGGTGACGGTCCCGTGTCGGGGCGACAGCCTCAGCTGGGGTAACGGTCCCGTGTCGGGGCGACAGCCTCAGCTGAGGTGACGGTCCCGTGTCGGGGCGACAGCCTCAGCTGGGGTGACGGTCCCGTGTCGGGGCGACAGCCTCAGCTGGGGTGACGGTCCCGTGTCGGGGCGACAGCCTCAGCTGAGGTGACGGTCCCGTGTCGGGCCGACAGCCTCAGCTGGTGTGACGGTCCCGTGTCGGGCCGACGGCCTCAGCTGGGGTGACGGTCCCGTGTCGGGGCGACAGCCTCAGCTGGGGTAACGGTCCCGTGTCGGGGCGACAGCCTCAGCTGAGGTGACGGTCCCGTGTCGGGGCGACAGCCTCAGCTGGGGTGACGGTCCCGTGTCGGGCCGACAGCCTCAGCTGGGGTGACGGTCCCGTGTCGGGGCGACAGCCTCAGCTGGGGTGACGGTCCCGTGTCGGGCCGACAGCCTCAGCTGGTGTGTCGGTCCCGTGTCGGGGCGACAGCCTCAGCTGAGGGTGACGGTCCCCGTGTCGGGCCGACAGCCTCAGCT